>BSBM01001490.1:600000-877500 GCA_027924585.1 Larix kaempferi | reverse complement strand
AAACAATGCAACAAAGGGAGAATAATATCCCATCTCAACATAGTTTGTAATGTCTACACCGAAGATCAATTCGTTTTCCACATGTTTGGGGACTTCATTTTCCACTTAAACCTCAACATATCTTTTCATAGGATCAATTTTGTATGCAATGCTAACATCTATCATATGTCCTTTCATTAAGTAGCTTAGTTGTCGCGACGTGGGTTTCATATCTGCATATAAAGAGACGTGAGTTCACTTGTCTTTTTTAAAATGTTGGACAATAGAGAACTTGTACGATCTATAATCTCTCTGATTTCTTCTCGTCTAACCATTCACATTGCCATTTTCTTTGATTCCTACACGGTCTGATGGAATACCTTCATAAATAACCTCTTATGTAATAACACCTACTAGCAAGCATAATCCTGTTTGTTCATGAGTGCACGTCAATAACTTCCAAGAATAGAACGACTCCTAGTCCAACATGTGTTCAGGTTATAAAAATCTTCTGGCAAGGAAAAAATGGAATACCAAACCATGGTTCTACGATCAAAATAATAATAAATCTTCTAGCAAGGTTATAAAAATCTTCTGGCAAGGAAAAAATGGAATACCAAACCATGGTTCTATGATCAAAATAATAAAATGTTTCCTAGGTTGTGAAACTTCACCACTGAAGGATAACGGTTGATTAGCTAACTATTATTAAATATACAATGCAGGGACAAATTTTTTGGCATATGGGAACAAGTAAAATGCCACTTCCCTTCATAGCCAAAATAGCTAGCTTAGTAAGTGTGATACCATTCTTCTTTTAGAATCCCGTTTTCGTGGTGTTCAATACCAACTCTACTAAATTCAATAATGAGAGCAAATGGCTCTCTTATTTTGGCGAGGAAATTTCATTCTCTTCTGCTATTGCGTTGCACAATTGTAATACCCACAATTCGACCCTTAGGATATATTAGCCTTTAATGTAAATAATGTGTACATGTGATGTAGGTTTTCCTAGCGTGGAGCTCAAGCCCAAGGCCCCACTAGTGAAATCCCGAAATTGATTTAAAAGGGAAAGCATTGATATTTGATGCCCATGTGCTCTTAAGCCAAGGAAATTGTAATAGGATGTAAATAAACATCATGCAATAAATTTCCAAGACTGGCTATGGAGGCAATGAATGAGAAGGGGCCATGTGTATCCACTAGGGAGTGGTGAGGGGGCTATGGGACTAAACCCTAGGCTGCCATATGTCATTATGAGAACCCTTTGACTTCCCTAGAGGACATTTATTCCTGTTGTAAGAAAGTGGTTGAAGAATTAAGTCAATGACTTTGATGGAGCATGGGCAGCCCTGAAATTCGTATGGGTAGGTCTGGGCTCTGTTTACTTGTGCCACAAGTCAATCTACCTCTTGGAGGTTGCTTCATTCTCATCCCCATTCCATGGTGGAGGAGGCTAGTGCCATTCACCACCCAAAAACGAGTTCCCAGCAGGGAGAAAAGTAGAAATCGCGACTGTGAGAGAACCCACGTTTTGGGAAGCCAAAAACGCCCAGATTTGGGATTGGACAGTGAAATCCAATGGGGGATCCATTGGTATGAGCCTTGGGGTGAATTTGGGAGCAACAACTACCCCAAAATCCATGGGAAAACCCAGTTTTAACTGCCCAGAAAATCAGTGACGGATTTGGGGTTATTTGTGACAGAGTTGTGAGAAATCCGATTGTGGATGTATGAATAGAGGATGGGATTGCTGAGTCTAGCTTGAAGTGTATGTGGCTATGGGATTGAGCTCAGTGGACCAGCATCCTCCTCCATTTCCCATTGCATGCTTGAAAAACCCAACTGTGTGTTGGCTTAGCATGGTTGTCTGAGTGAAACCCTGACTGGGGGTGAGCCATCTAGTTCCTCCTTAGTGGATACACAGCCCAGCTCGGGGGTGATCTCTCAGCTGAAAGAGTACAGGCTGGACAGAGATCTATGGTTGGGTGGAACGTTTCTCTCATGTAGCCAGTCGTTGGACATTTTCTCTTCAAGATAAGTGTTATCTGTATTATAAATTATTTGCATTTTGTGTTTTGCAATATGTTAAATTGTCCATGTTTAATGAAATGAGTTGATTATCTTAATTTGGAATCTATGCATGGCATTATAATAAGAGTGAGTCTCGATATGCTGAATCATGCTCTACTGTGATGTATTATATGTTAGGCATTACTGTTTGTGTGCTTGCTAGTATGTTCATTCCGCTGTGTTTATTTGAAGTATAAGTCTGCACACAAGAAGTTTTAAATTATCCATGCATTTGTTTAGTAATGAATGAGTCCGAGTTTGTCAATGAGCCGGTAGTTTGGTTAACGTTTCCTTCCTTGCATGAAATCGATGGAAGGGGATGTTACAACAATGATGATCATAGCACTTAACTCCCTTCTTGGAATGGCAAATTATTGGGCTGACTTTGTTTGTACAAGATTCAATAATATGTCCCAACCGTTAAGCTTAGGCGATAAACAATTTTGGACTAGTTTGATAATTGGAGGTTAATAATGTGGTGGTACAACATTTGATCTCGTTTGCACACAACTGACCAAGATATGAATGGTTGCATACGTACATTCTGAAGCTCGCACTAACCATCCGCGGCTCAATCTCAATATAGATTTGCATCCTTTCATTTTCACACGGAGGTGACAAATCAGTCTGCAAAAGAATTAATGCATGGGCTGAACGTACCGGTTGATGACGCAAACCTCGTCGCCGGCCCTATGGGCACAACACCACAGGCTAGTGTCACTTGCACGGCACCAATGTGCAACAATATAAATAGGTTTTAAAAAAATAAATCAAATTTATAAATAAACTAACTATAGACCAACCTTTATAAAATTGCACAAATTTAGAAACCGACCCTAACTAATCCCTCGACTCGATTCATATATGTTGAGGACATAATAAGTTGTAACCAATGCCCAACGAATGGGCTAAGCATAACTCCATGATAATCATGACACCAAGGGGGAATCCAATCTATTTAATCCCATGCCATTCAACATTGAGGGGGAAGATCCATTTGGAAGGTCCAAGTGCTTTTGAGCACAAATTTTTCTATGTAGCCTGCATAGTTTTACAGAGAGAGAAGGAGAATGTTGTGGTTGTTCTTGGGGTGAAGGTGGTCATGCACACTGTCGATTTTCACCATTTTTTTGAGACAGAGTCACTAGTGTGCAGTCATAATTTGGATCCGAGCAGCGGATTATCTCCAGTGCCAGCATTAAGTTATTCCCATGTATTTTTCCATGTAATTTGTTGAGATAATGAGAAGGTCTCTCCATTGAGAAATGGGTCCAGAGACGTAGTCCATCCTTTGGATGAACTCTGTTATCATGTCTTTTGCATTCTTTTATGGTGCTTCATCTTCATGTGTATGTTTCTTCATTTATGTCACACATAAGCTTTGTTCATGCTCTTTTTATGCAATTCATGATAGTCATCGAATGAAAAATCTCGGATCACCCATCATCAAATCAAAATCACTCTGGCTATCTAAATATGAAAGCTTCCCGAAACGAGATGATACTTCTAAAGTCCCTAATGTCATAGCAGATAACTCTCCCTATATTGTAGATTGTAGAGTCGGCATTTCATTCTTCATTATGCCCTAGCGATAGATATAATGTTGTTCGATTTGCCTCTGCATAACTAACTGACTCGACAAGATGCTACTACTATTTTACACGGTGATGTCTTCAGGCTTTCCCAAGAATTAACTGACTTCTTCCCGGTGGCAAGCATGCATTTTTTTATTAGTTTCTCACTATTGGGTACGAGGGATCACATGGATGCAAAAACAATAATCGAAGCACATATGTCATATTACAGATATTAATACTATGGTGTGTTGTATATTTTCGTACTTTCAAAATGCATACTTATTTATAAGCAATGTTGTTTTTCTGTTATAAAAGGTATTTCAGCTTCGTTATAATATAATAATAAGGCTTGTGTGTTGTGCAGCGTTGCTCACTGTGATTAGTTAACAATGGGTAATCTATTGCACTTTACAATATAAAGAGGCCCAACTAGATCTTGAATCCATTTTACATGCCATATATTTGTGTAGAAAACTACCCATAACTTTTGAAATATGGTAAAAAAATGACCACCATCATTATTCTCATTATAAAAATAATACATAACTTTGATTCGTTTCAAGATTGATTCTGCCCTAAATGATTGAAAACACTATTCTAAAAGTTTATGTTCAATTCATCTTTGAGCACAGTTAGGAACAACCACTATCAAATTCGTTTAATTCATCTTTGAGCATAGTTACGCACGACCACTAAAACAAGGCTGCATGGCAGCGGATACCTGCCGAGGATGGACTCGTAGGTAAAAGCATTGGTTAATTGAGCTAGTTGATGGCTTTGAAAGTTAGTTATTTGAATAGGTAAAAGTATTGGTTAATTCAGCTAGTTGATGGGTTTGAAAGTTAGTTATTTAAACATTGGGTTTGAAAGTTAGTTATTTAAATATTGTCAATGGTTTGTATTCGTTCCTGCTAATGAGAAACTTCTGAGTTGGTTGATACTCGTGAGTTAAGAACCAATTACTAAGTTTATTAAGTTTACAACTATTCTATAAATTAATATTTTTGAAAAATGAGAATAACAAAATTGACAAATACTAAATGAAAAATTCAAAGCAATAGCCAAGCTTATTAAGGTCAAAGAAAACAATTCAAAAATAAAACAAGACTCAATTTGAATTAAATCTCAATGAGAGATTTGTTATTATAATTTAAAAAGTCTGAATGAGACATTTGTTATTATAATTTAAAAAGTACATGGGTAGTGTAAAGAACATAGGCTCCGTGTCAATTAATAGTTTTATGTGACTAACAATGCCAACTGTAGCAAGTCCAACTTGTAAAAATATTATATGCATATAGAATAATAAATGCTTTAATATTTTTATGAAATAGAAAAAGCACCAACTAGAAGAAGTAGAGGTAGATGTAAATATAATAAATTCCAGCTAACTAAAACTCCAAAGCTAACTAACCGGTTGTAATGGGAACTAAGAGGAATGACTCACTATAAATGGTAATGGGTATGGATAATAATGGAATGGGGATGAGTCGCCCACAAAGAATGGATGGAAACACATATCGACGAATTGTTCATTCTAAAAATATTATTACCTCATCTTACTTCCAAGTCACCGCTTGCTCTGGAATTTTTTATGCCTAAATACTTTTTAAAATTTTAGAATTCGAGCCTGTAAAAATATTGCATGTATATAGAACAATAAAATTCTGAAATTTCATTGGGAATATAAATTTCTTTGGAATGTCACAACTTTTTAACACGTACTAAAACATAAGCAAAACCAATTAATTAACATGGTCGTCCATTAGCTTTGCCTATTTCCTAGCATTGATGGCCCTGTGAGATTATTCAAACACGTTGCGTTGCAACCGACATGTGTTTCAGATTGATGCATTGATTGGCATGTGAGATTATTCAAACACATTGCGTTACAACTAAAATGTGTCGATAATGGACGATCGTTGTGCTGGTAAATTTCCGTCATGCTAATTTGACAGAAAGAACAATAGAACAATATCAAAGTTGGGAATCAATATTGAACCGTTCCATGACTTGGATTGTGCATTGTATCTCTGTATAGCAGACTCTGTCATCTGATTGATTCCCAAGTGCATCTAATATCAAGTCGTTCCTTAGTTAAAGAACTGCAATATATCTACCTGCGCCTCATCATTATAATGACCATTATACCAAGTTTTCTTTGCAGCAAAATTCATATGAAATAGTTACTAAAGAGAGCACAATAGTGTAAATGTTATTTGTCCTCTTAGTTGATGATAATCAACCTCTTCTTGCTGGAAAGTGCAAGGGATGACCACTACGGTGACGATTTTGTGTAGTGGATATTTTCCTCTGCATCTGAATTTTGAGGTGCTCAATCTTCTCCTCTTATCTTATCTGATTTGATTCTTTGTAAGCCAAGCTACGCCTGATTTTTTGTTTTTCGAAACTTTAAATTTGAATTTGAAACACACAATTATGAATTCGGGAAGCAGTTCATATGCTTATGATGCTTATTCTATTGTTGTTGGATGTACTTATGCCTTCGCTGGCGCTGATTCAACTTAAACTGGAATCGCTGCTATGGAAGTCTCTATATACGCTGCTACTGAGACCCAACCAATTATTGGATTTTGTAATACCCCAATTTTGACCCTTAGGAAATATTGGCTCTAATGTAAATATTGTAAATACGCGATGTATGTTTCCCTAGCGTGGAGCTCAAGGCCAAGGCCCCGCTAGTTTATGCTCGGATTTTATTTAAATTGGACATGCTTGATATTTTGTTACCCACGTGCTATTAAGCCATGGGATATTGTAAATTGATGTAAATGTTTAATATGGAAATAAATTACCAAAAACTGGCTATGGAGGCAACGAATGAGAAGGGGCCACGTGTATCCACTAGGGAGTGGTGAGGGGGCTATGGGATTAAACCCTAGAATGCCATTTGTCATTATGAGAACCCATTGACTTTCCTAGGTGACATTAATGCCTGCTGTAAGAAGGTGGTTGAGATTTCAGCCCATGGCTTCAATGGAGCATGGGCAGCCCTGAAATTCGTATGGGTGGGCATGGGCTCTGATTGCTTGGGCAAGAAGTCACTCAACCTCATGGGAGGTTGCTTGATTCTCACCCCAGTCCATTGTGAAACTATCTAGCATCATTCCCATCCAAAAACGAGTGCCAGCAGGGAGGAAAAACCAGAAATCGCGACCTTGAGAGAACCCAGTTTTTGAAAGACCAAAAACGTCCAGATTTAGCATGGGACAGGGAAATCCAATGGGGGATCCAATAGCATGAACCTTGGGGCGAATTTGGGAGCATTAGCTACCCTGAAATCAATGGGAAAACCCAGTTTTTGCAGCTCAGAAGACGAGTGACGGATTTGAGTATTTGGTGAGCAGAACAGAGAGAAATCAAGTTGGGATTGACTATGCAGAGGTTGGGTGTGCTTGATAAACCCTGTGAAGGCTAGGATCTCAAGGGTCAGCAGCTGGACCTTTCTATGCCCATCCTGAAGAGCACTGGAGGGAAGAGTTGCCTGAGGGACTGTGTAACAGAGAAGGGGATCTTCCTTGTGTTGGATGTGGTAGGTAATGTGGGTGCCTGACTGTTGAGCCCACTTGAGATGCCTGTAGCTCTGTGGTTGAGCTCACTGGCTTAGCACTACCCTCCTCTATCGGTTTGGATGCTTGACTGAAGCCATGGCTATGAATGAACCCAGCTAGTCCTCCTTAGTGGATACACAGCCCAGCTCGGGGGTGATCTCTCAGCTGAAGGAATATAGGCTGGATAGAGATCTACGGTTGGGAGGAACGTTGCCTTCACGTAGCCAGTTGTTGGACGTCAAATTCTCAAGATAAGTGTTCTGTGGATTCTAACTTGTTCCATTTTGTGTTCTGCAATATGTTAAATTGCCCATGTGTAATGAAATGAATTAATATAGAATCCATGCATGGCATATGAATGCGCTTGGGTCTCTGTAGGTGGAATCATTCTCTGCTGTGATTGATATGATTGCAATTACTGTCTGTTTGAGTGCTTGTTAGCATGTTCATTCCGCTGTGTTTTATATGGAAACGAATTTGCATATAGAAGTTTTAAAATGTTAGGAATTTAGTGCAAAAATTATTGGGGCTAAGTCTCCGATAAGCCCGTGTGTTGTTAACGTTTCCCTTCCTTGCACTTGACGATTGACGGGGGCGTTACAGATTTGATGCTGAGTCAAATTTGATTGAATAAATAAATGTCTGTCCAATAGGTTCCCTTGTTTGAATGGGTTAGTGTCTTCTTTGCTTTTGTTTTAAGAGAATGAATTGATATCTTTCCCAGCTAACCGAGTAGATCATCTTTCCTGGTGGGTAAGGTGGTTTTTCAAGCTACTGTGTATGGGTTTCCTTTCCTCTTATATGCCTGTGTATGGGTTGTCTTTACTTTAGGTGTTGGGATTGATAGGTTAGTTAGGTGAGATTGATGCTTGTAGGGTTAATCCCAGAGATGCATATTCTTCCTTCATCCTTTCTAGGGGAAGTCACTCCAATAAAGAACAACCGCATTCTCTACTCTCCTCCATTTTCTTCGAGATTAGGAAATGGATGCATTTATGGATAGGTTTTAGGTCAGATTAGGCAATGGATGCATTTATGGATAGGTTTTAGGTCTTTTTTACATCTAGTAAGTTACTAGAAAGGAGTTGTGCTAAGTAAATGCTAAACTTATAGTACGCTACTGGAAAGGAATTGTGCTAAGTAAATGCTAAACGTATAGGAAGGCAAGGGAAAGAGCTAATGGTACATGTCCCCAGGACTTCTTGCCTGAAACAAATACCAGTGATTTACAAGTAAGTAATAGAAAAAGGAGAACAACTTACAACTTAAAAATGGCGATGAAGGCACTATAATAGAGGTTAGCAATCTCTAAATATTGCAGCTTATAGATGATGAAGGTGATGGTTGTGCAGGTATACCATGTGAATTTTGACCTCTCGAACAGCTCTCCGCTGGCGTGGATGCAGAAATGCTCGAATGCTTGTTCGAAATCAAGGAAGCAATTACCGAGAAGAGGAAGATAAACTGCTCAACACTGGTAGAACCAGATTCTGACCTCTCTAACAGCTCTCCACCGGCGTGGATGCAGAAATGCTCGAATGCTTGTTTGAAATTAGGGAATCAATTACAGAGAAGAGGAAGATAAGATGCTCAACACCGAAAGAACCACGGGACCGAGGGTTGTCATATTCTGACCTCTCTAAAATCTCTCCGCCGGCATGGATGCAGAAATGATCGAATGCTTGTTTGAAATTAGGGAAGCAATTACAGAGAAGAGGAAGATAAGATGCTCAACACCGGAAGAACTAGGGGACCAGGGGTTGTCATATTGGCCTTGAGCGCATCGCTTGGGATCGCTATGCGGTGCCAATTTTTCCTTCAGTCTAACTATGCAGATGCAGTGACGATGACTATGAAGAGGTTGTGAGGGGAACAAAGGCGGTGGTAGTGGAGGCGGTGGGGGTGACAGAGGCAGTGGTAGTGGCGGTACTCGGTAGCAGTGACGGTGGGGTGACAAAGGCGGTGGCGGTGGAGACCTCTCCCATCCAACACATGGATCTCCCATCCAACACATGGAAACCTACGTAGATTGAATGCATTAAATAAATTTCTCATTCCCAATAAGCCTGCCGTCTGCTGCGCAATAACGCTTCAATTGAATTAGCCAATCACAGGCTAGACAAATGAATATTTATAATTGAAGAAAAATAAGCATTTCAATATATAATGTAAAAGTTACGGAAAATTGAAAAATTAGATTAGTCAACGGTAAACTAATTGTGAGTCAACGCATATCGAATACAATATACCTGCAAGGCCTTCAGCAGGTATAATAAGAATCCCAACACTCTTTTATCAAGTCTACGTGTGTTAACATTCATGTGGGTTGCGTAGATTCCAGTCCCATCAAATTTCCTTTTACCCGTACTCTTTCAAATTAACAAATGAAATTCAATAAAACCCTTTATTTTGGACTGTAGTGAGTAGATGTTTTTATGCCCAAGTAAATCCTTTGCTTCATTTACTTTTCATAAACCTTAATAAACCCAAAATTTTTCACTTTCCAACTACTGGCAGCTTATTTTTCCTTGGTGAATAAAATCGCGGGTTTCCTCATGCAACTTGCTTGATGGTATTTGTAAGTGTTTAATGCTACGATTGATGTCAACGCCCTGCTCTTGATAGAAAAGGTTGGGAGGCCATGATGGGGCTTTATTAGCAAATGTTGGCTTGTAACAATAACCTATCTCTTCATTGCTTGATAATTTTTACCTCTTTTCTACACTCTGCTCATGCACATATTTGATTGGGAGATGTGTGGTTGATATGTTTAAATGTATGTGTTTATTCTCCATTGAATGATCAACATATAGAAACATGATATTAATAAGTTGAGTAAAAGTTTCAATTATTAATTAGATGCCCAACAACAATAATTACATTTACATATCCATTAGTTTGGCCAGGAAAAAAAATAAAAAAATTCCACAAATCTTTTTGAGTATAGAGACATGCCTAGAAGTAGCTTCATACATAGTTGTTCATGTCTTTCAAATAGGCATAGAATGGACATAGTTTCTTTCTATTTCGAATTTGTTGGTGGCTAGATAAGTATTAGTCGGTTTTTAAAGAAAATGGAGAATAGATTCAAGCATCATATAGAACTTCTCTTTGTAATGGCCTTTGGTCTATATTTTATTAACCCCTTCCAAGACCCTGACTATACATTTCAATGATCCATATTCTCTTCGGAACGATCGCTACTGAATTTAATAATTTTTTATCCTATCTTTCACCAAAGTTTCTTTTACTTTCTAGCATCCAACCATTCTTTCACTAGAGTTTCTTTTAGTTAATGATTGGCCTTGGAGTTACACATTGTCGTGAAATATCGCAGGCCTAGCCTTTAATACATGTTGAATACTATGTGTTCTCGTTCACATTTAATTCGATTTATTATTTGAGCAAAGGAATTTGAAGCACTTTGTTTTCGTAAATTATTTGTTTTCTTAAATGGTTTGGAAAATCTCATTTTTATGAGAATTCTAAAGAAAAAAATCTACAGGACTATAGTTCCTATATCAACTATTGGAAAAGAAGTTATTGTACACAAATCCATACTCCTCCTCTGCTGTCTCCAGTAATTCTCTAAACAAGAATTATTCAAATACGTGGTGGGAATGATAAATATACTTCGCTTGTTGCCAACATACACTGCACAATTCCCTTTGGGAACATCTTTTGGAAGAGCAGTGAATGATCTAATATAAACACCTTCTCTTCTTTAGAGAAACTACAGACCCAATTTCCTTATGGGCATTGGCAACCCTATGAATAGCCTTTATTATCTCCTTCAAAAATGGATCCATAAGGAAACTTGAAAAAAGAAAAGGCGTATGCATGGGGAAGAATTTATTGTATATATTCATAAGAAACTATAGGTATAATTTATGCATGATTCACTTATGGTATCATAGATAAGGGGATATACATGCAATGCTTATGTATTATGCATTATTCAATTATGGTATCATAGTTATGGGGATATACCTGCAATGATTACTTGGAGCCAATGAGTGAATCTAAGCTGTGGGTGTCCTCTCCCACCTATTACACCAATACACAATAACATTTCACCCAAAATATAAACCAATTCAACTATACACATCCTTTGCTGCACTCCATAATTGAAGTAGGAATTTGTACGATTGAATTTATTGCATGCTTTATACTTCATTATTTTCCAAACTCTGTACAAGAAGGTTCGGTCGACCGTTCATTTACAAGAAAAATGTAAAAATATTTAATCTACAAAGGCAGAGCGAACGATTCCCGACTTTCGAATTCCAACAAGAAGGGTTGGCCAACCCTTCATTTATGACAGAAAACAGAAGAATGAACTGCCAACCCTTCCTGTATTGTATGATTAGTAGAAATAGTAAACACTAGAAGGATTGGGCACCCCTTCTTTTATCCTCAAAATACAAAGAATATCATGAAGAGAAAGGATTGGATAGCCCTTCGTTTAGTAGAGAATTGTGAACACCTATATCCAGTAATTCACCTATATCCATAATGGTGAACACAAGAAGGATCGACCGACCCTTCTTGTAGTATCTAATTGTAAAAATATTCAACCTACAAAGGCTAGGCCATCAATTCATTTATATCAAGAATGTTGAACATTGGAAGAATACTGAGCAGAAGAAGGGTCAGATGACCCTTCATTTAGGAGAGAAATGTAAAAATATTTAATCTATGAAGGCTAACGCCAACCATTCTCAACTTCTGACTTCCGCTGTAAATAGTACATCAACTAAGTTATAACATATAAAAAACTTTTGTCCTGACTTTCGTTTTCCGACAAGAAGGATCGACTGCCCCTTCGTTTAGTAGAGACTTGTGAACACCTATATCCAATAATTCACCTATATTCAGAATGGTGAACACAAGAAGGATCGACCGACCCTTCTTGTAGTCTAGAAATATTATGAAAACAATATTGGGCAGAATAAGGGTTGGTCGCCCCTTCATTTATGAGGGAATTGTAAAAATATTCAACCTATGAAGGCTAGGCCGTCAATTCATATATATCTAGAATGGTGAACACTAGAAGAATACTAAACATAAGAAGGGTCGGACGACCCTTCATTTACGAGAGAAATGTAAAAATATTTAATCTACGAAGGCTAGGCGGACAATTCCTAACTTCCAACATCCACAATAAATAGTAGGGATCAGGACATTGGCTAAGTTATAACACATAAAAAGTATTTATCCCGACTTCCAACTTCCAACAATAAGGATCGGCCGCCCGTTCGTTTAGTAGTGAATTTTGAACACCTATATCCAACATTTCACCTATATCCATAATGGTGAACATGAGAAGGATCGAACGACCCTTCTTGCAGTCTAGAACTTTTATGGAAAGAATACTGGGCAGAAGAAGGGTCGGTCACCCTTTCATTTATAAGAGAATTGTCAAAATATTCAACCTACGAAGGCTAGGCCTTCAATTCATGTATATACAGAATGGTGAAAAATGGAAGAATATTGAGCACAAGAAGGGTTGTCCGACCCTTCATTTAAGAGAGAAATGTAAAAATATTTAATCTATGAAGGATGGGATGAAAATTCATCTATATCTCGAATGGTGAACAGAAGAATGAACGGTCGAGCATTACTGTATTGTAGGATTAATAGAAATAGTAAACACCAGAAGGTTCGGGCACCACTTCTTTTATCCTCCAAATATCAAGAATATCATGGAGAGAAAGGATCGGTCGCCCCTTCATTTAGTAGAGAATTGTAAAACTATCGAACCTACGATTAGTGATGCAAAGATTCACCTATATCTAGAATGGTGAACACAAGATGGATCGAATGACCCTTCTTGTACTCTAGAACTATTATGAAAAGAATACTTAGAACATGAAGGTTCGGTTTCCAATTGCGTTATAAAGAAAAATGTAAAAATATTCAACCTTCGAAGACTAGGCCAACAATTCATGTAGATACAGAGTGGTGAACATTGGAAGACTACTGAGTACAAGAAGGGTTGACCGACCCTTCATTTACCTAATAAATGTAAAACTATTTATTCTACAAAGGATAGGCCGACAATTCATCTATATACAGTATGGTGAACACAAGAATGGACGGCCAAGCCTTCCAGTATTGTGGTATTAGTATGAATAGTAAACACAAGAAGGATCGGTCACCCCTTCTTCTATCGTCCAAATATCAAGAATATCATGGAGCGAAAGGAATGGGCGTCCATCAATTCATCTATAGCTAGAATGGTGAAAACATGAAGGAATGATTGACCCTTCTTGTATTATAGAACTATTATGAAAATAATACTTAGCACAAGAAGGGTTGGTCGCCCCTTCATTTATGAGAGAAATGTAAAACACAACAAGGATTGGGCGCCCCTTCATATATCCTCCAAATATGAAGATAATAATTGAGTGAAAGGATCGGTCGCCCCTTCATTTATTAGAGAATTGTAAAACTATTGAAGCTTTGAATGGTCGTCCAACAATTCACCTATATCCATAATGGTGAACCGAAGAAGGATCAAATGACCCTTTTTGTATCATAGAACTATTAGTAAAAGAAATCCCAAGAAGGAATGGACGCCCCTTCGTATATTCTCCAAATATTAAGAATATCATGGAGATATTCTACCTAGATAACTTTGACATAAGTAGCTTCCTTAAAGGAACGGACGCTCCTTCTTGCATCGATCCATTTTCTACAAACCACAATAAAGATCAATTTAAATGGTAAGGAGTAGCACTTGATTGAAATGAGACTTCCCGTAATATTCTCGATCTATTTATTTCTATCACAAATTCCAAATTAAAATGACAGTTAATAAGAAATAATGATCACTCCTTCTATGATCGATTCTATCTCAAATGACTATATAAAATGTGCATTTGATCTCTCATGGATAATGCTAGCAGATTTGTTCTTAATCAATAAATTGATTTTGGAAATGAACGGTTGTTCCTTATCCATCGACCATTAGCCTGAAAATTTGCAAGTATACATCTAATATTAAAACACTAATTGATAATTATAAACATTGTATGGATTCTTATATTAACTACACAATATTTACTGTTTTGCAGATAAAAAATGTCTGCGTTGTTGAGCCTTAGTCAATACCAGGATGAATCTCATTCCTTGATTTGTTAAAAGATCACAACCTTGGTTTATTAAGCATGGACGGTATGTTGAGATGGATGAACCAAATAATTGGTACCTGGATTTATATCTATTCTGCTTGGATGAGGAAGGAGCTCCAACTCGAGGTGGAATATTGACATCTGCAGATCCCATTTATGACGATTTATTATGTGTTCAAGTTGAAGTGGTTTAGAGAGACCGGTGTTTCCTTCTACAGGTTTATCTTATGGTTAGTAATTTTCGACCAGATCTAATGAAAAGTGTTCATGATTCAGATCCGGTTTCCTGCACGAAGCAAGGTTTTTTTTTCCCTCTTATGATGTCTATAATTAGTCTGGAATTAATAATGAGTCATCTTTGAAGAAAAAAATTTTGTTAGTATGGAAGAAAATAATCCTGGCTACGAAAACCTCGTCTGTATTGCATTACATGAATATTGAAAAGAATTTGAAAAATGTAGACCATGAAAAGACTATTTTCTACCTTAGAAGAACATTTCTCAATCATATTGAAAAAGATGTGACCAAATCTTCCTTCAAAGCACTCAAATCAAGTCCTTCTATAGCGATGATGCGGAAAACGACTAAGAGCTTTGAAAGTTCAAAAGAAGTTCAACAAGAACATATCAAATACTTTTTTTTCAATCATAAAGTTTTTTCTATTCAAGTAACAAGATGTGTTGTTGCGCCTCCTCATTTTAAATATCAAAAATTTGATGAGGAGGTCAGGGAAAAGATGGTTTTATCTCTTGTCTCAACTTTTACAACAACATTGAGAGATGCTATTCTATTGCCTTTCGATAAGGAGACCATACTGGTATTTCCTCCTAGAAATGAAGACGAAATTAATTTTCATTCGGTAAATATTTATATATTGGATGGGCATCATACTATTTCTGTGTAGAAAAAAATCATTGAAACTGATAAATATCAATTTGTCCATTCAAGGTGTTGTCACCGAACAACTCGTCTTCTACATAAAGATGTTCCTCAAAACATTATCAGAAAATTATGCAAACAACAAACTTTATCAAACAAGGAATTTGTAGACACTCCATTCATTTCTCAAGTTGTAAAAGCAAGGGAGAAATGGATATCTTGTGGTAGGACATCCCACCCAGGAAAGGGAAACGCTTCTAGTGATTATTGGCAGGTATATAATTTTTCTTCTTATCAATCAAAGTCTTTAGATTATGAAATTAGCAAATTAAATATTATCTTTAATATTATATGTTTGCATTCTTTCCAAGGTGAATGTATGGATATATTTGTTGTTCAAACAAAGGACAACCTTAAAGACAGGCTGACTATTGTTTTGATATCGGATCAACTATGGAGCAAATGGATGTCTATATTCGAGATTTACAAAAGTGGTTCCTTGCCATGCTCACCCAAGAGCATCACTTAGGTTTATTTTGTTCAAAATAAAATAAAGAATCATGGATCTAATTTTTTTAGACCAATGTGTGATCTTGATGAAGATGAATTGACCGTTGTGGCAGACAACATAATCAATGGATCAGTTTGGTTGAGCACATCAGTCAACAAAAATGTTTGCGTAGAGACTTTATATCAATATTGAAAGTGAATCAAGGACGAGAGGTCAACCATGCATTCGATATTTGAATATTTAAAATTTCATGATGTTCAAACTTTTCGATCACAGATTATCACTGACGATAATGTTATTGAAATCTATAAATTTGCACCAAATCATCTAGCAACTGTGCAGTATTTTATGCTCCGAAAAGAAAGAAAAATCTCTGGGTAAAAAGATAAAGAAATAATCTAAAGAGGATAATGGTACCAAATTACCAAATGATCCTGAGAAAATATTGAACATATATATAAATAAAGAGATGATGGGTATGTCCATTGACTCCGTCAAATATAGTTCACAATTTGCTTGTCAATGTTGTTATTATGCATCTTTGGTCAACACACTGAGATCCATTGCATTTTTTGGTGTGGCAATCAGCTGTGAATTTGTTATTCTTCATATGTGTAATTGTGATAGTGCCTGGATAGAAGAAGATATGCTTGCGTTGTTGTACTACTTAGAATTAAATGAAGCGGCATGTACTTGTATTTTTTTAGCTGATATGGAAAAATCTTGTATTCTTAATCTTTCACACATTTCAGCAAGAAATAAAAAAAAGGTAACGCGGAATCCTACCAAGGGAGTTTATAGAGATTTATCCAGGGACTTATTTATAGGATTCTCTATTATACAGTGTTGGAGAATTGGAAGGGATGAGGATAATTTATCTACTTTTCAAATGGATATGGATTGGAAGGAAGAGGGCCTACCAATGATTGTTTTACCTTTGCCCCAGGTTACCAATGATAGTTCAAGAAGCCATGTTTTTGGAAAAGAAAGGACACATGAATTTTGGGATCACATAGTTTCCAGACTGGTCTCTTCTTGAGGTATAGTTCTTTCGTTGTACGCAAGATGTAGGTTTATTCGTTCGTTGATCAGGTCGCTAGATAGAATAGTTATTTCTATGGTGGAGATAGTACAACAAGATTGTTTTATGAACAATTTGATCTATCATGAATTGGGTATAAACCAAGGTATTTGTATTAACATTTTCAGATGTCTTATTTCATTGTATTTTACTTTTTTCGGTCTGTTATGTTCAATAACTTCTTCAAATTCCTATTCTACTACAACTTCAAATAAAGAGCACACTTAGGTATCGTCCAATAAAATTATAGTATCCGATGACGACATTGAATGTGATGGAGAATCCACAAAGAACTACCAAACTGGTGAACAAGATGGACAAGAAGGTGAAAATTTATTTTTCAAAGATCCTGGTTAAATTAACTAAATTATGAATGGGGATAGTGACCTTGAATACTTGCAAAAATTTATATAAAATGTATACCTGCAAATTTCCAAGTCAAGATGATTGGATTTTTATTCAACATGTAGATCATCCACAACCAAAGTTGGTGTTGGGTGCTAGGAATGCCCCTTTGTGCTAACTTTCATTGAGATCCTTTTCCCTATTTTTCCCTATTATTGTAACCAAATTCATTATCTTTCTAAGGAAAAGCATGGATTCAAACATGTATAATTCATTATTGCTTTGTTGTATTTAATGCTTAAAGATTACTTCTGATTATGGGTTTTATTCCTAACCGTGTTGACTTGTGAATGATCGATGGAAGTAATAAAATTCAGGTGTATTAGCTTGTCGAGACACATAGACAAAGGAGTACATGGCTATCAGTCACACTTTTCTGTGCTTTGGTTCAGCTTGTTATAGGAACGACTCAAGCATCTATCCACGCGGCCTACTGAACTCATTTGATATCGGATTAGTTGGACTATAAAGAGAATTATGTATATGAAACAGATTTTGTCCCAATTGTAATTATGAACATAACTATTTCTATTTTCAACATGTTGATTCGGCAGCTTGAAGATATTCGATCTTCATGAATTCTCGAATTAAGAGGACCTGAATTGTCTTATCTAGTATATATAGAAAGACGAGAGGGTTCAGAAGGTTAGGCTTATTTTTTTTAGAAGAATTGTAACAGGAGTGGGGAGTTTTTGTAATTGAACTTATCCATTAATGAAAGAGGAAGTGTTTTCCTAATTCATTTTCTGCTGAGTTGATCTAGTATCCTTCAGTGACATCTCTGCTGGAAGGCCAGGGCCCACCTTCTCACAGAGTTGCCGAAATAGTTAGTTGTTTAATTCTTTTATTTTTTTGGGTGTGGATTTTCTAGTTAGATTTCATTGTTGAAACAGTTAAATACTAAGCATAGGATTTCTTAATTTCTGATTTCTCTTTGCTGAAACAGTGTGAGTAATTAGAATAGGATTTCCCATTTATGGATTCTTCCTGATTGTTGAAATAGTCAACTGAGTAATGTGTGGTTTCTTATTGCAAGTGTGTTATTTATTATACTCATGCATATGTGCTCTGCTGCTACATATCATTGCATGCTTCATTCCTTTAATGAATAGTTGTGTTAAGATATTCCTATACTCCATCCCAGTCCCACCAGTATTTTGATCATTTACATTTTCAGTCATGCATGCACTTTTAGGGTTTGCATGCATCATTTAGGTTTTGCATGCATTTGCATGCATTCCAGTCATTAGTCCAGCACCTATCCCTCAGTTAGCCAGCCCCCGAGAGCTTCTCACTGATCATTTTTAGCCCTCTAGTTGCTTAATGCGCCCTTCTTCTGTTAAATTTTTAGATTTTACTTCAATCTGATCTAGGATATTAACTGAGAGAACAACATGTACAACATATCTACAGCATATCAATCATGGAGACAATAATGCAAGCACACAAGAGACACAAAGATTACTTGGGGAAAACCATAAAGGTGAAAAACCCCAATAACTTCCTCAGAGATAGATAGAGCAATGATACAACCAACCATGAGAGATAGACATAACCTAGCAACAGATCCTCCTCCTCCATAAGTGCGCCACTCCTCCTTGAGTGCATGAGTGAGAAGTGAGTGAGTAAATAGAGTGCCTCCCGCACTCTATTTATACTTGACTTGACTTGCCTTTTACCTAACTCATGTAGGCTCGAACTTAACCACATAACATAATGCTGACTGGGCCGACCCCCAATAGGGTGGTCTAATAACCCTTCGACCCACATGGCCGACCCCCAATAGGGTGGTCTAATAACCCTTTGACCCACATGACTTATACAGGGCCAACCCCAACAAGGTGGTCTAATAGCCCATCAATTATAAGTTACGACACTTACAATATAAATGACGACACTTCCGTATAGAGGAATGATACCATCTCTATAGGAGTACATACAACATACATATATGAAATACATTCCAAAGTTACATATACATCAACACTCCCTCTTAACTAGGAAGGTATTTCTCAGCACAGTTCTTCTAGCACAAGTCATCTTCTCTGGATCATCGTTACTAGATAATCGTCATCGAGTCATCATCATCGTCACTGCTGCTGCTATCTCAATCAATCTCTGAATCTACTCATCATAGGAAGTTGTACAGAGCCAGTCCTTTTTCATACTGGATGTAGGCCCACCACCTGAAGGTCTTCATCATCACTCGCCATACTGTGGAATCCTCAGGACTTATTACGTGTGTCACAAAACCTCGAAAGAGCATCCCAGGCTGTTACGAGCACACAACTCTACCTATAGGATCTCCCAGGGCACCGAATTACATGTGACCTCACCACAAAACCTCGAAAGAGCATCCCAAGCTGTTACGAGCACACATATCTACCTATAGGATCTCCCAGGGCAACGAATTACATGTGGTCATGGAAAAACCTCGCAAGAGCATCCCAGGACTGATTACGGGCACACAGCCCAACCTATTGGATCTCCCAGGGAACCGAATTACATTCCATAGGACAAAACCTCGAAAGAGCATCTGCCAGATATCCCAGGGCACTGAATTACATGCCATAGAAAAACCTCGAAAGACTATCTACAAATCTCCCAGGGCACCGAATTATATGTCCTTCCAGAGCAAAACCTCGAAAGAGCATTTTCCAGATGTCCCAGGGCACCGAATTACATGCCATAGGCAAAACCTCAAAAGACCATCTGCAAATCTCCTAGGGCACCAGATTACATGGTCATCTGCACAACCTGATCCACGGCCATAGAGTATCAACCTGATACTCACCATACATCATCCTGATGTATCCATGATCACCCTGATCATCATCACTGCAACGTCCTGCTGCATGTCATCTGGAGCAACATCCTGAAGCTCGTCATCCATGATCATCCTGATCATCATCACTGCAACATCCTGTTGCATGTCATCTGGAGCAACATCCTGAAGCTCGTCATCCATGATCATCCTGATCATCATCAATGCAACATCCTGCTGCATGTCATCTGGAGCAACATCCTGAAGCTCGTCATCCATGATCATCCTGATCATGCAATGCATCCATCTGATGCACACCATGTATCTACCTGATACATATCATCATACATGATCCACCTGATCATACAATGTATCCACCTGATACAAATACAAATACATGATACATATCACCACACATGATCCACCTGATCATACAATGTATCCACCTGATACAGATACATGGTCCAAGCATCCAACATGATGCATATACAAAAATACATACACATGATCCAACTGATCATATCCAGCATCCAACATGATGCATACATACATACATAAAAATGATCCAACTGATCATATCCAGCATCCAACATGATGCGTACATACATACATAAAAATGATCCAACTGATCATATCCAACATCCAACATGATGCGTACATAAATACATAAAAATGATCCAACTGATCATATCCAAGCAGAAACCAGAACATCATCCTGATGCTCATCATCCAGCGCTTACATCCACAGCCATGTGAAGGATCCTCCTTCCAACATGCTTGGAATGGCTTCAGCAAATGTGTCCATCACTTCTTCCTCGAAGTGTCCTCGATCTGAAGAATGCCAAGCCTCTCTCTGAAGTACTCGAACTTCACCCTGGCTAGTGGCTTCGTCAACACATCTGCAATTTGCTCATCCATCGCAACATACAGGAGCTTCACAGCTCCTCTCTGCACCATATCCCTGATATAGTGATATTTGATCTCTATGTGTTTCGACCTGTCATGAAACATTGGATTCTCGGACAACTTCACACAACTCTGGTTATCACAAAAGAAACCAGTAGAATCCAATGGGAGATCAAATAACTCAGACAGTATTTTCCGTAGCCATACTGCCTCACAACTAGCTGAACAGGTTGCAACATACTCTGCCTCAGCTATACTAAGTGCTACACAGGATTGCTTCCTGCTAAACCAAGAGATCACACCTGATCCCATACTGAATCAACACCCAGATGTGCTCTTCCTGTCTGTAGCACTGCCAGCCCAATCTGAATGAACATAACCCTGTAGGTTAAACTTTTGATTCGCTTCATACTTGAGCCCATAATCCACTAAACCCTTAAGGTACCTCAGAACATGCTTTACATCAACCAGGTGAACACTCCTCAGATCCGTCAGGAACTGGCTCAATGTGTTCACAGCAAAGCAAATGTCTGGTCTCGTGTTCGTCAGGTACATCAAGGACCCAATCATATGACGATACATAGTGATATCAAACGGCTCAGATGAAGCATCACACAGACGCTTCAGGTTCGATGCCATAGGTGTGGCCATAGCCTTGCAGTCCATCATTCTGAACCTCTTCAGGATCTCTACTGCATACTTCCCTTGTCTAAGGAATATTCCATCACTCTGCCACACCTCCATGCCAAAAACAAATAGTGCATCATCCCCAAGTTCTTCATCTCAAACTCGGCAGTAAGCTTCCACTGCATGTCGGCAATCAATCTATCTTCACCTGTAACAAACAGGTTATCCGCAAAAGTAGTATCACTGGATTGCCTTCCTCAACCTTGTAGTAAAGGTTGGAATCCGCTTTACTCTTGGTAAAGCCCAAACTGGATAGAAAGCTGTCTATCCTACCATACCAAGTTCTGCACACATATATGACTACACCATGCTGTCTTGAAATCCATCTGGTGTATCTTCTATTTCATCACTTTTATATTTCTCTATGCTGCCATCTGCAACATGCTTGATCTGATAGTTTCATTTGGAAGTCACAACAGACTTCCCATCAGGTCTTGGGACCGCATCCTAAACATCGTTCTTCATGATCGACAGATCATGGCATTCTTCCCGTATCCTGGGAACTTCAATATCTTCAATAGATAATTTTGTTACTGAACAAATGTTGTAGTTCTTCTTTTGTAGGTGATGGCATACGATCTTTCCTACACAACAAGTTAAATTGCATGATTAGGAAACATCTCATAGTTTTTAGAACAAATTCTTACACATAAATAAATATGTCATACAGTCATGCAATTATCTTAGCCAATGCTTCAATACAACATTTATCCATATTCCGTAGCTTTCTAGATGCCTTCCAATCTCTACCAGAACATTGTTAAGAGTGTGCACAACTCCCAACATGTCAGCAAAGAGGTTTCATTCTAGATAAGTAGCAATGGAATGTTGTAGAGTGCCATAGGCTACTTACCCATGTATATTAGTAGTATACTGTTCATCAATGCAACTATTCTAATATGCCCAATACATATCCTAAGTCTAGGAACATGAGCATATACATCATTGAACAATTTTATTTAAACAAACAAATATGCATGAAATGATAATTAAAATACTTATCTTTGTTTGTTCGTTGGGTGGACTCCCTCTGAGTCTTTGCTTCCTTGCAGGAGCTGTTGGAGTCCTAATCTGAAGTAGCTTCTTCTACACCTTTCTGTTGTGGAATGTAGAGAGATGGTCAACTCCCTCTGAATATTTGCATCCTTGCAGAAACCACTGGAGTGTACTCCCTCTTGATCTTTGCTTCCTGGATTACCTGTCTTTGAACTTATACTCATTCTTGATCCCTATGCATGCTTGTTAGTATCATCATTGTGTTATCCTCTAGGTCTCATACATAAAATTCATTAGAATAATCTTAATATTATCAAAACACAATAATCTAAAGCATGTATAGTCAGGATCATTTCAAACACAGATAATAAACATTAGTATTCAAGGTTTCATGGAAGTTAAATCATTAATCAAGATAAGAGATATAATATGCATAAAACCTGTGATTACTCAAACCTATTCCTTCATGATTCTTCTGGTTAGTCAAATCATAAGAAACATAACATGTCTAAACCTATAAATACTCAAACATATGACTTTTCCGGTTAGTCATATCATTAATTCATATACCCATGATTATTCAAACTTATGACTTCATGAATAATCATTATCAACAACACAACAGTATAAGATCCTAACACAAGGTCGAATTCTAGCTTGATATAGGAAAAACATACCCCGATTAGCATGCTAGCTATTTATGTATAACATACCCGCATATTGTCTTCTAGTTCTCTTCAGTGACTTGTGCTAGTAACCTGCATGTCTCATAAGTTAACCATTGTATAAACAAGTTATACATACCTCGAGAGTAGATCTTCTATGTGATCCATGACAATGGATGAATCCTTGTCTTCATGTCACCATGATCATACGTTCTTGAAGTAGAACATGATTTGTATTTCTTGGTGTACCTTTTGTGTTAGTAGACAACATAAACCTCATACAACACCATAATGCATTAGTATAATCATAAGTGTCAACACCCTAACCAATGAATATCTTCTATTGTGCATTCATAATTTTGTTAAGGTGATACGACAAATCTAAAATCAGGATTGTACTAATCGTAATAACATGAAGACAAACATACCATGAACTTAATCATGAACAAATATCAAAACATACCTCAATGAGTCATACCTGTCGAGATCGCTTGTAATATTCTTATGTAAGGCCTTAGCCTCATCTCCCTCTGAAACAGGAACTTCTTCACTTATGCAGGTGACCAATCCATCTTCTTCTAGGATTAACCCAATCCACTTGATTTGCAAGAACTGAGCTTGGAGCTGGATATGGGTTTGTCAGAGAAACCCAAAAATTTCAGACTTTGAATTTCAAACTTCCGAAAGGATAGAAATGTGCACCTTGATGAGCTGATCAAGCTGGTATATTCATAATTTGAAAACTGCAAAGTTTCACTCCTCAATTTTGCCTTTGAAACTTCTGGATTCACTGGATGTGACCCTGAACTAGGGTTTGATGAATCCCACTCTTCTTCCCAATCAAAAGGTTTGATCCAAGTCTCTAAGCTTCTATTTTTCTAAGGAGCTTCCAGCCGTGGTCACAGATTTCAAAAATTCCCATTTTTACAGAAGCCCTAATTTTCCACTTTTCTGATCAAAGTCCCGAACTAGGGTCTGATCAAGCCTGGCCTTCTGCCCAACCAAAAATTCTGATCTTGGTCTCTAAATTTTTATTTTGATGAGTAGCATTCAGCCGTGGTCTCCGATTACAAAAATTCCAACTTTCTCCAAAGCCCTAAATTCCGGAAGCCATGAATGAAGGTACTCAAAAATAATTCTGTTTTGACAGAAATATGTACCTGATTGTTTCTGGTGTAACTCTGAACTTTTCGATCCACAGGGTCTGAAAACGTTTCCTGAGATAGTCTGACCTATTAGCTTTCCATCGCAACAGGTCTGACCTCAATTGGATTCTCTAAGAGAGAGTTATGCCAAGTGTCGCAACGTGACCTGTTTATGGATAATACAGGAGAGCGAACTTGTATGGCGTGCCATGTGTCACTGTTTGAACTTCAGCCTCTGCAAAATCATTTTGAGATAGCTCAGCTTGTTATCTTTCCATCCTGATAGGTCTGACCTCAATTGGACTCTCTGAGAGAGAGTTATGCCAAGTGTCGCAACGTGACCTGTTTATGGGATAATACAGGAGAGCGAACGTGTATAGTCTGTGTACTACCTGTCACTTTTTACAAAATTTCATTTGGAGCTTCCTATCCCAAGTTATGACCTTTTTCCCAAGGTCACCTGATTTTGACTCAGATCTGGAAGAGGCAGAAACCCTATATTGTACAGATCATAAATCACAAAGTACAACGAATTAGAGGTTGTCCTTTGGACACAAGGTACCTGGAGATTTAATCTTCGACCTGTAAAGATTTCAGATCTGAAAACTTCGACAAACCGGATTTATAGCGAAAGTGCTACGACGACTGGGTTTTGCTATATCAAGCCCTAGCATCGTAAGTGCAACAAGTGTCATACATGCCATATCATGCCTTCTTTCAGGCTAGCTCTGATACCATGTTAAATCTGATCTAGGATCTTAACTAATAGAACAACATGTATAGCATATCTACAGCATATCAATCATGGAGACAATAATGCAAGCACACAAGAGACACAAAGATTTACTTGGGGAAAACCATAAAGGTGAAAAACCCCAATAACTTCGTCATAGATAGATAGAGCAATGATACAACCAACCATGAGAGATAGAAATAACCTAGCAGTAGATCCTCCTCCTCCATAAGTGCGCCACTCCTCCTTGAGTGCATGAGTGAGAAGTGAGTGAGTAAATAGAGTGCCTCCCGCACTCTATTTATACTTGACTTGACTTGCCTTTTACCTAACTCATGTAGGCTCGAACTTAACCACATAACATAATGCTGACTGGGCTGACCCCCAATAGGGTGGTCTAATAACCCTTCGACCCACATGGCCGACCCCCAATAGGGTGGTCTAATAACCCTTTGACCCACATGACTTATACAGGGCCAACCCCAACAAGGTGGTCTAATAGCCCATCAATTATAAGTTACGACACTTACAATATAAATGACGACACTTCCGTATAGAGGAATAATACCATCTCTACAGGAGTACATACAACATACATATATGAAATACATTCCAAAGTTACATATACATCAACATCTTCCTTGATTTTAGGAAGCAACTCGCCCTTCTTCACCTACCAGTCCAGTTGTCTTAGTTACACCTACTAGACTCAGTTTGACTGATGGTTGATAATTACTTGAGCATTGATGACTCCACTGATGATGATGAAGACTTCGAGTTGTGCTCCAATGACACTAGTTGTGCTCCGATGACACTCCAGTGATCTTTCGATCACTCCATGAAGGCTAATTCGAATTGCCACCTTAGGCATTCGAATTCCTCATGCATTGTATTATTTATTTGTCCATTTGTGATTAATGAATTAGTGTGTGTGAAGTATTTTTTCTTCTATCCGAGTTCTACTGTATTATTATTCTGTTGCTCATTATACTGCATTGACCACTCTTCTTCTATTTTCCTGCTTAATCATAATTACTCTTGTGAGGTATACATCATCTCTTAGATCTACTGTGAGGATTTTCACATGGTATCAGAGCATGTTTAGAGTATTGTTTATCTCCATTCTTGAGAGTTTTTTGCAGGTTATTACCAAGATTTCGAGTGCAGCAGTTGCAGCAATTTCTGCATCTTTGCAGCAGTAGCAGTTGCAGATATTCTCTATTGTTTTTGCAGGTCTTCTACAACTTCCATGTATTCATCAGGAATTACTCCTCTTTCTCGATTCATCTATGATGAGTGGAAACCACAAATGAAAGCACATTTGAAGAGACACAGTCTCTTTGATTATTGTTTTGAAAGAGAGTTAGAATCCTATGATGAAGAGTATGACTGGTTAAGTGAAGGTGAACAAGCTTGTGCAGTCATGTGTTATGCTATGTCTCTATGCATGGTATATGAACTCCCTTATATTTCATCTCCAATAAAGATATGGGCTTACCTGGATGAAAGATTTGGCAGACAGAATGAAGGAATTGGTCCAAACCCTTTCGAGAACAAGCAAAGTGATGCATTCACTCCCCTTGATGGTCTCTCAGATCATGAACCAGTATCATCTCATATTGAAGTTTTCCACAAAGAACTTGCAGATTCTACACTCAGGCTCCAACTTTCTTCTCTTTCTGTGCTAGCTCACACTCTAGATATTGCAGAAGGTCCTAAATCCTCTCTTGCACTAGAGTCTGTTGGTTTGCATCATGATCACATGATTATTTTAGAGGTAAAATCAGCTATTGGAGGTATTGCATTCACTCTCCTCAAGCAATCACCTCTTATTTACTACTATATGATCATTATCTCATGCTTTCAGACGGTTATTGAAGATTATGGCTATTGCCATTTGCTTGGGATAATTTCTCATGCACATCATGGTTTTGATCTCACCCCTGTTGGTTCAAAGGAGATCTCAAGAAACCACGGCCATTCGCTTGGGATAATTTCTCATGCATCTACTGGTTTTGATCTCACCTCTCATGGTTCAAAGGAGATCTCAAGAAACCATGATTCAAGTCTTGGATCTAATTTGTATTTTAAGCAATTACTACTTGGGATAATTTCTCATGCATATGATAGTTTTGATCTCACCCCTACTGGTTCAAAGGAGATCTCAAGAAACTATTATTCAAGTCTTAAATCTGATTTGGATTTCAAGCAATCATTATTATTTGATGGTTCCTTTTGGCATAATCTCACCCATGATGGTTCGAAGGAGAAGACAAAAGACTATATGCATATTCATGTTTTTGATCCTACCTCAACTGATTCAAATCACAGGTTCAAGGATCATCCTCATACTTTTGGATTTGTTCTCATCACATTCGATCTGAAGAGCAAGTACAAGCACATGATTTTTGAGCATGATCCACTTCTTCCCAAGAAGAAGATACCTCCAGACATATGACCAAGCATCACACCTGCTTGAGTTTGGAGCATTTATTTTTTATGTGTGTCTTACAGTCTGTTTTGAGGGGGGGGTATTTTTCCCATGAAATTTTCCCCACTTCCTTGGTTTATTGATTGTTATTATTCATTGTATTGGGTGACCTTTGGTCTTAGTTACCAGGGCCTAGGATGTATTAAGGGGGGGTGTTAGGATATTCCTATACTCCATCCCAATCCCACCAGTATTTTGATCATTTATATTTTCAGTCATGCATGCACTTTTAGGGTTTGCATGCATCATTTAGGGTTTGCATGCATTCTAGTCATTAGTCCAGCACCTAGCCCTCAGTTAGCCAGCCCTTGAGAGCTTCTCACTGATCAGTTTTAGCCATCCAGTTGCTTAATGTTCCCTTATTCCTTGATTTTAGGAAGCAACTCGCCCTTCTTCAACTACCAATCCAGTTGTCTTAGTTACACTCAGTTACACTTAGTTACACCTACCAGACTCAGTTTGACTGATGGTTGATAGTTACTTGAGCATTGATGACTCCACTGATGATGATGAATACTTTCAGTTGTGCTCTGATGACACCAGTTGTGCTCCAATGACACTCCAGTGATCTTTTGATCACTCCATGAAGGCTAATTCGAATTGCCACCTTAGGCATTCGAATTCCTCATGCATTGTATTATTTATTTGTCCATTTGTGATTAATGAATTAGTGTGTGTGAAGTATTTTTGCTTCTATTCGAGTTCTACTGTATTATTATTCTGTTGCTCATTATACTGCATTGACCACTCTTCTTCTATTTTCCTGCTTAATCATAATTACTCTTGTGAGGTATACATCATCTCTTAGATCTGCTGTGAGGATTTTCACAGGTTGAACTGGTAAATAGTATAGAAGAACATAATAGAAAGAAGATTGATCTCCTTCATGGTTGAATATTGCAATTCCGGATTGAATCTCTTTTATAATGTTGATTTAGGATTTAACTTCTTCCAAAAGCAAGTTTAATAATTTATTCTTGAACCAGTTAATTCCATAACTGATACTGTAGAAGGATTGTAACCTTCTTAATCTTAAATAGCTAAATTAGTAGTTGGAGTTGGATTGAGTAGTAAGCACTAGAGCACAGACTTATCACTTAGATAGGTTGGGTAACTTCTAATTGATTCATCAGTTACTGAAATGTTTACGCATATATTTTGCTTAATTACCTTTGAAATAATCATACTTCCCTGGGTTGATCATTTATATTGAGCACTCTATTTATTAAATTCAATTAATAGGCAATTATGGTGACCAACATTTTGGCATCGCTGCCGGGGAAGGTAATTGGTAGACATAGATTGTAGCTAATTAGTTGGTTTTTCTTTAGCTATCTTGATTTTGGGGTTGTCGGGACGGTAAGACGCAGTGAAGAGTTGCGCATCCTTCAACAGACCGAATGGGTTCCTACCCCAAAATCAAGGTATGATTATTTAAGCTTGCATGAATACAAGAAAAAAAGAATGTGAAACCCCCAAAAGCACTAAATTTGCAAGTGGAAAAGGTCGTGGAAATAACAAAGGTCTAAGAAGAGCAACATTTATTTATGAATTAATTGCCAAAGTTGATTCCTCGATCAGATTACCGCGAACATCTTCAGGAAGAGGAAGCCATATTCTCCCTAAGCTTGAATCATTAGTATCAACTGTGGATAAGGTAACGAAAATTTACATGCCTACCTATGAGAAGCATCCTATAGAAGATAAGGGAATTTTTGTGGGTACAAGAAATCCAGAGGAATTTTATCGAATTAATGGGTAGGAAGTCACTAAGGAGAAGTGGTTGGAGTATCGAAAGGAACCAGAGGAATAAAGAAGAAGAAAGGTGCAAGAGGACAAGGAAGAAATGAAAAACGAAGATAATGGAGAACGTAGAGAGCACCCTAATGATCATGAAGAAGATATGGGGGACAATGGAAATAATCCGCATAGAGAAACAATTGCTACACTTGAATTCCCCATTCGACAGATGCTTTGGGTGGCTCCTATGAAGAACATTTCCCCCTCGGTATTACCTAATTTTTATGGTAAGTCCACTGAGGACCCAGACGAGTTCCTTTTTGAGATTGACCTTCTCTATCGAAGTTATGACTACACCTCCAATGAAAAAAAGTTAAAACTATTTCCTTCCACCTTAAACGGAAATTCCCTACGTTGGTTTATGAGTTTGGGTGGTGAGACTATTACAACATGGGACCAAATGAAACAAGTCTTCCTTTCTAAATATCAAGATTATTGCAGAACCAAGGATAGAAGGGAAGAATTGTTCAAAATGGTTCAGAAAGAGGATGAGAGTTTGGAAAATTTTGTGGAAAGACTCTTGTATAATTTGCAACGATATGGCCATGTTGACATTGTAAGAGATGTCCTTAAAATCATATTATTGCGAGGAATGAGAGAAGAATTTCTGGATATGATCAACCTGTTAGGGAAAGGGGATATATCAAGAGAACCTTTCGACCATCTTATAGATCTATGTCGAAGATACTCTAGGGGATCTTCCAGAACCATCACAAGAGACCGGGATGTCCTTACAAGGGCACAAAATTCAGCTAGTGGTGGTTCTACATGAGCAGAAATAGGTAATCTTCTCGAAAAATTCGAAACTGATATGATGAGTTCTTTTTCCTCACAATTGGATGTTTTGAAAGCAAAGCAGAGGTAGGAAGAGTAATATTTGGCACTGGGCATATTTTGTGCTAAATGTGGAAAGAGGCACCCATTAAGGGAATAACCACTTGACAAGGTAGAGGTGTGTGGTCTGTTTGATTTGGATCACAACACTAAGGAGTTCCCTTCATTTCCAAAATCTAAGGTAGTTTTCAAAGCATCTAATGGGGATGGGGAGCAAGCTTAATTTATCTCACAAAAGAAGCCTTGGAAACCTCATGCTCCAGGTGTGAATCCAAATCCCACATATTTTAATTCCTGGAATAATATGAATAATCAATTTCCTGCACAATACTCTTATCCTAATAACCACTGGAAACCATCTACTCAATCTCCAATGCAATACCCTACTCCCCAGTTGTCATGGGAACCTTAGTCAAATCAACAAACCCATTGGTCTACAGGGTGGAGAAATCCTTATCTAGGGAATCAATTCCCTCATAAGCAATTTTCTCACCAACAATATCGGCAACCACATCTGCAACTCCCTACTAATGCAACCCAATTAACGCACCACTACGACCTCAACTGCCTGCTCAACCCAATCCTAACCCCAATAATAAGGCAGTGCAACAATTTGAAACAAAAAACATGCCAGCTTATTGTATCACCCCTATACCCTATAATGAATTACATTTACAAGCTGGGAGGGTGGTAGAACCTATTTTCATTGAGGATGTTCCATCCCCTGTGATGGAAGAAGGAACAAATAAACAAGTGAAGAGCCCAATTGGCACAACAATTCCCATCATTGAGAATGTTGAAACACTTGTTGAAACACCGACTGAAACATAGGCCGAAACATACATTGAATATATCCCTGTAAGAATTCCAAGAATTCCTCCATACCCTGAGCGATTAATTCTATAGAAAGCACCGGAGAAACCATGTTTTAACCTTCTGGGGGAATTGAAAAACCTTTGCGTTAAAATTCCACTATTGTAAGCCTTGCATGATGTACCCATTTATGCCAAGACTGTTAGAGATATGTGTGTGAAGAAACTAGGAAGGAAACCTAAATACCCTCTTACAGTTCATGTGGTTGGGAAATTGTATAAGTTAATGATGGGAAAGGTTCCCATGGCTAAATATGATGATCCAAGAAATCCTACTGTTACAGTGCATATTGGTTATACTGAAATTCCCAATGTTTTAGTCGATTTAGGGGCAAAAATAAATGTAATTACCACTGAAACCGTAAAGAAGTTGGGGCTTACCAATCTTATACCAACCCCTACAGTTCTAGAACTGGCTAATAGATCCACAATCAGACCTGAGGGAATTTTAGATGACCAAGTGGTTTTTGTTGATTCATGGGAATACCCCGCAGAATTTCTCGTATTACAACCAAAATCTCAGTTGGGGGGACATCCAATCATTCTAGGAAGGCCCTGGTTGGCTACAATAGACACATACATTAGCTGTAGATCAGGATCCATGACAATATCTGAGGAAACCGATACTAAAAATTTTACATTATATCCTCCAGCGAAACCAAGTTTAGATGCTCAAAATCCATTATGGGTATATATGGAAGAAGAAGAAAGCGTGCAACCTCTTCTTACTATAGGGAGGGATTTGAATTTCAAAAATGAAACTGAGGATGACACCAAAAACAATTTCATTAGTGATCCAACGACGGTTTCCAGATAGGCATATCGGATATTGGATAGCGCCTTGAGTGAAATTGAGCAAGAAGAACTTACGAAGGAGGTCCTGGCTAAAAGTGTCGAAACTATTCCTATAATTGAAAATTCAAACAGTATTCCAATAGAGATTGAGCCTGGAAAAACCTTGAATATCAATCCCAATCTCACACCTGATGAACTGAAATGCTTGACCACACTACTGAAACAACATAAGGGAACCTTTGCATGGGAGTACACTGACATGAGAGGTATCTCCTCTGAGTTGTGTACTCATCATATTTACATTAAGAATGATTGTCGATCCATATGCCAACCCCAACACAAAATGAATCCAAATCTAAGACACATTGTGAAGGAGGAAATTCAAAATATTTTAAAGGAAGGATTTATTTACCCAATTTCCGATAGTGAATGGGTTCCCCATTAGTAATTGTATCGAAGAAAAATGGTAAATGGCGTGTCTGTTTGGACTATCGGGAATTGAACAAGGCTACACAAAAAGACCATTTTCCTTTACCATTTATTGATCAGGTCCTTGATGCCCTACCTGGTAAAAAGATATTCTCCTTTCTAGATGGCTTTAGCAGGTATAACCAGATTCAGATCACCCCTGAAGACCAAGCTAAGAACACCTTCACATGTGCATGGGGAACTTTTTCATATAGGGTTCTTCCTTTCAGATTATGAAATGCACCAACTACATTCCAATGAGCTGTAATTGGAATTTTCTCTGAAATGGTTAATGACTGTATGGAAATTTTTATGGATGACTTCACTCCTTATGGTAGTAGTTTCGATGAGGCTTTGAAAAAATTGGAAAAGGTCTTAAAACGCCGTGATCAGACTCACCTATCTATCGATACTGAAAAATGTCATATGATGATGAGTGAAGGTGTATTCCTAGGGAATTTTATCTTTGTTGCAGGAATCCAAGCGGAACTTGCTAAAATAAAGGTAATTGTGAACATCCATGTTCCTGGGAAATTAGAAGAGGTATGTAGTTTTCTTGGACATGCTATTTATTATAGACGTTTCATTGAATTTTTTTCTAAACTAGCATCTCCTCTATTTACCTTACCGATGAAGGATGCACAATTCAATTGGACAGATGCATGCCAAAAAACGTTCGCAGAATTAAAAAAATAGACTATCTATAGCACCTATTTTGCGTGTGCCTACTTGAGCCTTATCTTTCCGTATTTCTCCCGATGCTTCAGACACTGCTATTGGGGCTGTGTTGGGATAGCAGGAAGCCCATAATCCATATGTTATCTATTATATCAGTAAGAATGTGTCCCCTGCTGAACTCACCTATACAGTAACAGAGAAAGAATTCCTTCTTCTGATTTATGCCATCAATAAGTTCAGGCACTACATTACTGAGTACTCTACTTTTGTGCATACCGATCACTCATCTATTAGATATTTGATGAATAAACCTGTTACTAATGCTTGAGTGACCAAGTGGCTGCTGTTACTACAAGAATTTGATATTACAATTGTTGATAGACAAGAAAAGAAAATGTCGTTGCTGATTTTCTTTCTTGACTAACTAATAATGATGATAATTCACCAGTTGAGGATTCTTTTCCGGATGAACATCTATTTGTAGTTTCAGTTCACTCACTTTGGTATGCAGATATTGCTAATTATCTTGCTATAGGGAAGTTCCCAGCTCATCTATCAAAAGGGGAAAGAAGAGGATTGTACAACAAAGTGTTAGGTACTACTAGATATAAGGATATCTCTTTTACATAGGGCTAGACTTGGAGATTAGATGATGTGTAAGGGAAGATGAGATCCTCAACATCCTGAAAGCATGCCATGCTGAACCCTGTGGGGGACATTTTTCTGATAAAATAATTGTACATAAGGTGTTAAGAATGGGTTATTTTTGTCCAACCTTGTTTCAAGATGCAAGCAAGTATGCACAAGCCTGTGATAGATTCCATAGGATGGGTCATCCTAATAGATTGGATGATATTCCACTCCAACCTCAAGTGGTGGATGAACCTTTTGAGAAATGAGCTTGGACTTTGTAGGACCCATTAACCCTCCTCAAAACAAAAGGTTTACATTCTGGTCTGCACAGACTATATGACTAAATGGGTGGAGGCCACAGCCTTGATAAGAGCCACTGATCAAGCTGTTATAGATTTAGTATATGCATAGATATTTACTCGCTTTGGAGTTCCTAAAGAAATAGTGAAAGATGGGGGATCACAGTTTGTGTCCCAGAATATGGAAGCTCTTCTGCAAAAATATCATATTCAGCATCAAATAAATTCACCTTATCATCCACATGCCAATAGCCAAGTGGAAAGTACGAATAACTTCATTGAAGTTATTCTCACAAAGACTATGAAGAGTCATCGCAGATATTGGGCCAAAAGAGTCCCTGAAGCATTATGGGCATATTGAACTACATGGCGTAACACCACATGATTCTCTCCTTATGAATTGGTATATGGGAAAAATGTTGTTTTCCCTGTTGAATTTGCAATTAAAACGTTGAGGACTGCTTTGGAAGCGAACATGGATCTATCAGAAGCTCAAAAGGATCGGTTGAATCAGTTGAATGAATTCGATGAGAAACACGCAGCAGTTGTACATCAAAATTCAGTGATTCAGCAGCAATGTTCTAAGTGGCATGATAGGTTTATTAAGAAGAGAATGTTCCATGAAGGAGAATGGGCCTTATTATACGATTCACGATTCAAGAGGGACTTTAAAGGTAAACTGTGCACTAGATGGTTGGGTCCATACAAGGTGGATACAGTATTCAACAATCGAACCATTCGATTGACCACAATCGACGAATATCAGACCCCACTATTTTCCAATGGTCATCGGTTGCGAATTTATCATAAGCCACTGTCGAAGGATGCCTTTGTCGGTCGCGTTGCTGCTGATTAAAACTATCAATTGGTAGAGGAACATGAATCTCTTCTTGTTTCTTCCACTCTTTAAATATGATTATGCATTTCTCATAGAAAATTTGTACATAAATAAAATTGCTTTAATTTTACTTCTTTTGATTTGATTCTAGTTAATTTGATAGGATTGATAGACTACCTGATAATATTTCTTTTTGGATTTGATCGGTTTTCTTAGAAAAAATGTGTGCAGGAATAGATGCGAAGGACCCAATAGAGAAGGAGCAATCATAATGGGCCAATCGACTGCAGAAATTATAGGTGGTTCTCTGTAGTTGCTGAATAATCCTTCACAAAGAATGGTAAAGTAAATAGTGACATTCTGACAAGTTCATTGGACTTCATTCGAGCCTTGCCGATTGTTGTCATCGACCGAAAATTTTCCGTTGTTTTCCGAAACTCTGCGAATTTTTTCGTTGTTTACCAAAACTCTGCGAATTTTTCCGCTATTTGCCGAAACTCTGCGAATTTTTCCGTTGTTTTCCGAAACTCTGCCATTTTTTTCCGCTGTTTTTCGAAACTTTGCTAATATTTCCACTGAAAATCCGCTACATCCTTAGCCATAATTTTTCCATCGCTTTCCACTTTTTGCTGAAACATCGACAACCTTTCTTTGAAGCTCGGTTATATTTTCGACCAATGTTTCCACCAACCGCTCCACTTTTTTCCGATACTCCATAAATTTTCATTTGAAAAACTTTCAATCTCTCTGATATCCGTTGAACCACCACCATATTTCTAAGTTTTCATCCTGCATCAGTTATGAAAATTTCTGGTTTTGCAATAAGTATTATGCCTGTCGCAGTTTTCTAAACTTGAAGTCGGTAGTCCGCTAATATTCCCACCCACTGCTCCAATTCAATGCTCATATGGACACATTCAACTCTCTTATTGGATAATGGCCAACTGTCTTTACGAAGTCATGTGCGAAGGGACACCTCCAACAATCGATTTGAAAAGAAAATGTAGGCCACCTCAAAAGCTGACGATCTATCATGATAACCGCAAAGGTATGACTTCTAATCACAAGTATGACTAGGCATAAATAGATGGGGTAATCATGATTATATTACGTTTGCATATCCATGTAAACAAATTTTAACCAACTTTCCTATCCAGAAGGACATATCACTACCCTCTCTCGTACTTATTGACCACCACCATCTCTCCCAATCCATGCGACAACTTTTCCCATGAGCCTATTCCATAATTACACCAACATTTTATACCAACTTTCCAAAAATATCCAACTAAGTCTCCACTGTTCATCGATGTCTCTGCATGTTGCAACTCTGGCGTTCGAATTAGGAAATTTTTGCTTGCATCATCTAAGATTATAGAAGGAAGGCATTATGGGGTGTTTTCCAGTCCGACATGAACTTGAAACCATGGACTCTTTGTGCCGAAATAGAGAAGTTTTCCGTATCTTTGAAGAAGCAGGCTGAACGACATATTTTGAAAGATTGAATGGATTTAATGAAGAAATGGCATTGCAATTCTCAATGAATTTGAGAGGAGACCATTCAGAGGTTGGTGTACTGAGGATTGATGTCTCAGAGCATGTTTTAGCAGAAGTCATGGGATTTTCCAGAACCGAGGAGGGATGGTTCAGCTGAAATAGGCCCAAACTAACTGCAATAGACGACTTCCTTGGAGTAGGAGAAAGTGTTCAACCAAAGGGACGCGAAACAACATTGAAATCTATGCCTCACCCATGGGACTAGATCATAGTTTTTCTGAAGAAATACATCACCTGTGAAGGTAGGTACCACATCGTTTATACCTATGAATTTTTTTTTCTCTCACCTGCGTCATGGGACATTAATAAACATGCCTTATTATCTTATTAAGACCCTGCAAAACATTGAACATTATGCAAGGGGGTATCACCATCCTATAGCCTCCATCACTAACCATAACCTCATTAAACTGCTAATATTGAGAGCTCTTGAGCAAAGACATCAGTCCTGGGAGCAATTTGTTGCTGGGGATGTGGTAGACCATGTGGCCATAGAGGAAGAATATATCAGTGAAGAGTAAAACGAGTGAAACCTGACGAATTTAGTTGGGGGGGGAAATGGAGAATTCGAAGAGGCCATTAATGTTGGGCCCAAGTTCGGACAAAGTTTTGATAACATTTTTGATAAGCAGGAAAAGTTGAGCTGCACGCAGCTCAAAAAAAGAGGTAATTTTGTCCAAGTGTTGAGGATGCTGCGAAGTTGTGCGCAACATCCGAATTTTGGAAGCACCGCGAAGACCAACGCTGCAAGGAAGCAGTGCTGCGAAGTAGGCAGGCCATGTGGAGCTAGCAAAGCGGAGTGTTGGAAAAGGATCAGGTGCAGGTACCAAATGGACCAGTAGTGGTCTAATTTTGGAAAGATGCTCCAGGAGTGCCGAGCGGCGGGCACGAGCAAATCAGGAAGGCAGCCAATGCACAAGTTTGTTAAGGGAAGGAAAACTCAAGGAAAGCGACGGCTTGGCATGCTTGGTGGGAGAGACCGTTAGAGATGAACGGTTTAGTGAGAGAGACCTATTGGCATGCATGTGATAGGAAGGATGATAGCGACATAGTGAAGACGTGGAGAACTGCCATGATGAAGCAGACGCTACCAGATGCCAGCAAGCCGGTTTAGGGAAACCGGCACAGTTTTGTAAACCCTAAGGGTTTTTGGGTTTAGGTCTCCGGCATTGTAAAGACATGACCTCCGGGCATGGTCTATTTAAGAAGACAATTTTGTATGGGATGGGGTTACTGTGTGGTTACTTTTTGGTTGTGACAATTTTGGGTTTTCGATGTTATAGTGTAAAATATCTTTTGAAGTAAGAAGATTGGAAAGCCTCTACAGCTGTGTGCTCAGAGACCTATCTGAGAGGAAGGAGAATCTGCAGCTGAGTGCACAAACTAAGAATGGTTGTCCCCATCCCTTTTTAAAGATATATATTACCAACAGTTCTTGTGGACGTAGCTTCCCACCCGGGGGAGTGAACCACGTTAAATATTGCGTTGTGCGATTGTGTTTTATGAGTGAATGATTATTTGTGTTTTCTGTAAATGAATGTCTAGATGTTTCCTTGCATGCTGTTATGAGAGAACTTTGATATGCATTTTCCTTCAGAAGAAGTATGGAAATGATATGTTAAGTTCTGTATGAACATATGAATGATGAACATTTAGTGTTGTGTTTGAAGACATCGAATCAGTCATTTAGTTAGACACTTTCTTATACGTAGTAAAAGAATGCATAATAGTTGGATTTGTAAGTTTTAAACCTTAACAGTGAAGTACAAACTTATATGATTCTTAAGCATTAACAGAAAATACACAATGGCACACACACATTACACAGAGATTTTCACCTGGAAACCCTTAACCGGGAAAAAACCAGCAAAACTTAGAGCCGCATCGCTCCTTTTCATTATATGTTTACAATATATGGTATTCTGCAGCATCTAAAACCCTAATTCATTTACTCGAAATTAGGTTACAACCCTAATCCCTTTTACCGTAATTAGATAGAGTACAATGAATCGAAAATCGTGAAAAAGCAAAAAGCAACCCAAAAAATTTTGCACTCCACGCAGACTCTGGGGGCCTAACGGCCCCCTCCGTGTCATTTTGGAACCTAACGGTCCGAAACGAAGGGGGTGGGCCCTGTCGGGCTTACCCCCCCCTCTAACCCCCCCCCTCCGGATGCGCCCGGCGCAGGAGAATCACTAGTGCCGTGGAGATCATGTTGTACACGCAGCGACCATGTGAAGAGATATAACATACCCAACAGGATTGTATAGTCATATATGTTCAAATCACAACATTCCAACTTAACAAATGAATGTTAGAAGAATAGTCAATTAAGTGCCTAAACGAGTGGATGAGTGATATTCATTTCAGTGCCTTAAGTGTTTTCAAGATAATCCAAGTATAGGGTAAAGCTGCATTGTTCACAGCTTCAGGAGAAGTCCCGCAGTAGAAGAACATAGTGGTGCGGACTGCAACGTTGCCCATCACCGCGCAGTTCCCCCTTCGCAGCGCATACCCCCTGTTGCGCTGCGTGGTACATCTGTCCAAGCAACTCGTCACTTACTGTGGAAATTTGATTCCGCAGTACCGCATAGATACACCTCGGGTGAGACCTCAACCTGCTTGCAGGTTGTTGCCGAAAGGGCCGGTGCAAAGGGGTTTTGTTGGTCAAACGAAAACCGACAAGAACCTTGGTCTTATAGAAAACCTCTGGGTCAATTATAGCCAACAAATGGTTCCATTGCTGCGCTAGAATCCGTGATGAGTTGCAATCGTGATGTGTGACGAAGAATACCAGTGCCCAGAAGGCTCTGACAACTGGCATCTTGGAAAGACAAAAATCCAAGCTTGGTGGGACAAGACCAGAAGAGACTTTGCAAGGCAAGAGAATAGATGTTCGCACCTATCTGACACACAGTGGTCAGACAAATATCTGTGGGAATATATTCACGAGATTTTATGGGCATCATTTCCAAACGAGCTGCACGCATGGATCTCATTGCTCGCAGAAAAGAAAACCTGTTTTCAAGGAGGATTTCCTACAGAGTGGACTCTTGAGCTCATAACGCAGCTCAAAGCAATAGAAAGCCCGTTGACACGTGCAGTTGATTTTTGGGTCGATCATATGCTAGAAGGATTCGTAACAGAATTTGCTGTAGATACACTCAAATCCTATAACCAAGCAGAAGCATACTTCTTCGGAGGATTCCAAGGTAAGTTGCTGAACAATCTCAGTCTATACATTAAGATGTTGTTAGCTGAGAAAGGTGTTTTAAGAATGCAGTAATAGTCTTAATTTTGTCATGGTAAACAGTATATATAGTGATTATGACGAAGATACCCATAATCTTAGAAGTGGTAAGAGATATAAATTTAATAAGAATCTTGGAGGCCCTGGACTCCATATTGATACTGAGATTCCGTGTAACATTGACAACGAAGCCGCACCACCATTTACCCTTGAGAACCCACTGGCTGCAGAGAACGCACCACCTTTATCTCAAAAACCACCCGCTACGCAGCCCACCCCGCAGAATACTCAGCCCAGTACATCTATCCCGACAAGCCAATTTGTTTTCACTGCGCAGATCCCCTCACAACAGCCGCACACTAATTTGGGTGCTCCACCACCTAATATAACAATGGAAAACACATATATGAAGCTCCCAATATTCAAAGGAACTGGCCTAGAAGACCCTGATCAGCATTGGTTTCTTTGCGAAGCTGTATGGAGTGTAAGACAAATCCAAGATGATGCAGTGAAGAGAACACAACTCATCACCACTTTCAAGGACAAAACTTTACATTGGTTCACGAAGTACTCTAACACACAGCCGAGAACCCTCGCAGAAATTAAAGCTGCGCTTGTGGTTGAGTTTAAGAAACCCAAATTTGAATGTCAGTGTATAACTGAGTTGAAAGAAATAAAACAGAAACCGACTGAAACGGTTTGGGAGTTTGATCAGAAGTTCAAGACCCTATTGGACCAAGTTGCCCCATATTCGATTACCATTGATGCAGCAGAAGTTTACGTCGCAGGCAGAGGCCTTGGATATCTCAATGAAGCTAGAGGCTTTGCCAATTGGTGAGACTAGTTCTGGAATGTATCAGATCCAGAACCAACTGACCACCCTGACACTAGAGCTGCAAAGCATGAAGAATGGAAAAGAACAAAGGTATGAACCTAGACATGAGGTCTGGTGTACAAGTTGTAAAGGAGAAGGCCATGACCGGGAGCATTGCCCTTTACTCCGCGACTATCTTAATAGTGGTGCGCCCAACCCACTAAATCAGAATCAGGCCTCATGGTGTGAAATTTGTAGAACCACAGGACACAGACCTGAAGACTGCTATCTTATACAGAAATATGTGAAAACACCTAAAAATTTATACTGCAATTTCTGTAAATTAGTTGGACATGATGAATCCAACTACCACGCATATGAACTAATGAACGAAAGAAAACGAGATATGGACTCAATGAGAGGCACTGGCTTGTACCGCGTACAAGAGGATAACCAGCCGAAAAAAGAAAATGCACAATATGACCAAGGAGGATACAGAGGTCACAGTGATGGATATCGCGGCAGAGGAAGAAATGCTGCCCCGACGCAGGGAATGTTTGGATATCCACATCATCTTTTTCAGGATCTTGCATTCAAATTCTAGGGTTTGCATTCACTTTGCATGCATCCCAGTCACCAGGTTGATGACTCCAGCACCTTAGCCACCTTATTCTAGCACCTGGGACCTTCTTACAATAGTTCATTAGTCCTCCTAGTGAGGAAGGCGCCCATTTCTCACCTACTGCCAGAGAAGGGCGCACTTTTTCACCTACCACTGCAGTTCCACTTCAGTTACACTCAGTTAGCTCCGATTCTCCCTGATTTGAGGCTAGTTTCACTCCCGACTGACTGTTTCACTCTGTTGGACCTCTAGATTGACTAGATGACTTGTTCTGACTTCAGTTAGTCTCCCATGCGCCCTCCACTGAGCCCACTTCCCTATATCAATGCTACACACTTCAGTTACACATGTTACACTCAGTTAGACTCAGATTGACACCTGGATGACTGGTTCTTGTGCATTGATGACCACCATTGATTGATGATGAGGACTCCTCGTTGGAGTCAAGCTACTCCATTCAGTGATTTGAATGACCTCCTTAGTCAATTCGAATTGCTCAGTCGTTTTCAGACTATATTGTATTGTAATTATTCACCCTCATTGGGATATTGAGCACTGATGCATGTTTTGCACAGTTTTACACCATTTTTCCGAGTTTCATCTATTGTGAGTGATTTACTTGTTCATTAGATTTGCTGTGACTAATTTTACATGGTATTAGAGCCATTTCAGGGACAATATCTCTTTTCTACAGGTGTTTCTACAAGAGGATTTGAGTGAATTTGCTCAAAAATTACAAAAAATTTTGGCATGAAAGATCTCAAGGGCATTCTCTCCTGTGCATGCAAAGCTTGAAAATACTTCCAATACCACTCTAGAATCTTGAGTTTCCACATAAATCCTGGATCTGATACATTGGACCTATTCAACATTGCTTGATATCCAATCCCAGGTGTGATGCAACTCTAAAATGGTGGATTGTTCGACCTCATTGTTCTTGGTTTATTTGTGATTTGCAGGTTATTGTCTCCATCAATTGCATTCGCTACTTTGCCCTTGCAAGCATTTCTACATGAGTGTGCACTCACTCCTAGAAATGGAATACTCTTCTTCAAAGCCTATCCTCACCCCATTCAATTATTTTGATTGGAAAGATGATATGGATATCATATTACGTTCAAAAGGTTACTACCGAGTCACTCTTGGTCTTGAATTGGAGCCAAACACCTTGTCAGATAGAACCAAACACTACAACAAGCTTGATGAAGCTTATGGTCTTCTTTGTCTCTCCATCTCCAAAGATCTTCACTTCCATCTCAGTGGATTGAAGACTCCAAAATCTATATGGGAGCAACTTGAGACACTATTTGGCAAGTAGGACGAGCTTAGGGCTTTTCAATTAGAGAATGAATTGATTTCCCTTAGTCCTAAGAATTTCGAGACCATTAATGAATTCTTCACAAAATTCAAGAACTTGAACATGCAGTTGAAAAACAATGGAGTTATCAAAGAGGATAAGCAATTGATCCTCTCCATTCTCAGCAAGCTTGGTAAATATTATTCGGTATTTGTCTCTACTTTCAATTCCGGTCGGCTAACTACCCCGAATTGGAAGATGCCTACCTTGAATGCCTTCATTGAGTCCATTACAAAAGAGCATGATAAGTTGATTCAAATGGGGTCCATAAGATCCAAAGATTCATCCCTATTTGTTCAAGGACCCAAGATCTCGAATGGTAAAGGAAAGCAAAAGAAGGAGAAGCGCAAATTCCAACCTCACAAGCAAAGAGAGAAAGGAAAACAGACGGATGCACCATCCAGTTCGAAGTTCAAGCAAAAGGGAAAAGAAGGTAACCAAAAATCTAAATGTACTTATTGCAACCATGGATTTCATCCCAAAATTTCATGTATGAAGAAGACTATAGATCAAATGGCCCTCCTTTTGGAAAAGAACAACATAACTCTTCCTGACTGTGCAAGGAAGAAGGATAGGAATGATGATCATGAAAGAGGACAAGTACTCATGGAAACTGTTTCGAAGCCCACTGCTCTCTTGATAGATTCGGGTGCATCGAATCATATGGCTGCAAATATTGATTCTTTTTCTTCATTCGATCCAAACAGTTCCATCCCCATCCATTTGGGAGATGACTCAAAAATTTCTTCAAAGGGCAAAGGTACGATTCATGTAGATCATGGAAGCTTTCAGAATGTTCTCTATGTGCCTTCCTTGGCTTCAAATATTCTTTCTGTGTATCAAATGACACACACTGGTGAACCGAAGCAAGTTACATTCAGCCCTAATACAGTTGAAATTTCTGATATCAAAAGTGGAAGACTTGTTGCAGTCGGAAAGGCGAACTACACTGCAAAATGCTATGAGTTTTCACACTTTATTCCGCTTGCAAAGCCCACTGCTCTTCGCACACATGGTAATGAGGTTATTAGGCTTTGGCATGAAATATTTGGACATCTTAATTATAATTATTTGCGGCTGTTATCAAACAATTCCATGGTAGACGGTTTTCCACAACTCCGTTCATCGAAGGGAATATGCACTGGTTGCATTATTGGGAAGCACCCCGACCACAGATTCGACCATGTTAAAGCTAGCAGAGATTCTACAGTTTTGGGGCTGATACATTCTGATGTCAGTGGTCCACTGCCCCATACGTCATTAAATGGTTCAAGGTATGTTTTGACATTTATTGATGATTTTTCCCGCTTTACATGGGTATTTTTTCTCAAAAACAAGTCAAAAGTGCTTGGAAAATTCAAGGATTTTAAGGCTTCTGTTGAGACCGCCACTGAGAGCAAGATCAAAGCTCTTAGATATGATAATGGTGGAGAATATATCAAGTCCAAGTTGCTGCAACTTTGTTCCCAAAGCGGAATTCAGATCCAACATACAGTTCCCTACACACCCCAGCAAAACGGTGTAGCGGAAAGGAAAAATCGGTCACAGAAAGAGATGGCTACATGCATGATTTAATCAAAAGGTTTGGCTGCAAATATTTGGGCTGAAGCAATCAATGTTGCTGCATACATACAGAACCATGTTCAACATTTATCCGTGAAAGGTATGACTCCTTTCGAAGCATTCTCTGGTCACAAACCGGATGTGTCAAATTTGAGAGTTTTTGGCTCTACTGCATGGGCTAGAATTCCTTCCAAGAAGAGACGAGCTTTGGATCCACAAAGTATTGAGTGCATACTGATAGGATATGGGGAAGAATCAAAATCGTATAAAATCATGGATATCAGATCTAAAACGATATTCATAGAGCGCGGTGTGCAATTTGAAGAACCGCTTCAAGAATTGCAACTAGTCAAGGAAGAAACTGTCGTTTCACCGCCTTCACCAGAAGACGATCCGTGCAGCGATAATGAAGGTATGAGTTCTAATATTTCTGATATTTTAGCAGCACATGATGATCATGACATATCAGGTTCAGAATCGGACCATTATGATCAACCTCAGTTACCAAAGTGGGCCCAAAACACTCTTTAATCTGCTGGTTCGAACCTTGGAAATCCTGCTGATCCGAGACGAACAAGAGCAGACTTTCAAAGAGCAGGTATCGCTCTTTCAATTTCTGATCCATTAATTCCTGAGATTTGTTATTTGATGACTGGTTCAGATCCCACATCATACTATTCTTCCCACCGAGATCTGAGATGGCAAAGTGCCATTGATGAAGAGTACAGTTCTCTTCAAAAGAACAATACATGGGAGCTAGTTTCTCTTCCACCTGGAAGAAAATTAGTGAAGTGTAAATTGGTCTACCACACGAAAGTTGCTGCTGATGGATCTATTAGAAAATACAAAGAAAGGTTGGTGGCAAAAGGTTTCTCCCAAGTCCAAGGAGTGGACTACACTGAGACCTTTGCACCGGTTGCAAAGATGGATTCCATCCGCCTTGTTTTGGCTATTTCCGCATCCAAGCACTGGGAAGTGCACCATATGGATGTGAAGAGTGCATTTCTACATGGAGACCTTGCTGAAGAGGTATATATGCAGCAGCCAGAGGGCTACACATCAGATCCATCATTAGTTTGTAGATTGAAGAAATCTTTGTATGGGTTAAAACACGCCCCAAGTGCTTGGTACGCAAAGATGGACTCTTTCCTTCTTTCTCAGAACTTCCAAAGATGCAAATCTGATCCGAATGTGTATCTTCAGTGAGTTAAAGGTAATTTTTTGGTTATTGTACTTTATGTTGATGATCTTCTCATTACTGGTAGCACTCTTACTTCAATAAACAAGCTAAAAAATGCCTTAAATCTAGCTTTTGACATGAGCGATTTGGGCTTGCTGAGTCACTTTTTGGGCTTGGAGATAGCTCAAAATTTTGATGGGATCACTATATCTCAGCAAAAATATGCTTCCGACCTGTTATTGAAGTTTAATATGGCTGAATGTAATCCAACCCCATTCCGATTCCTCTCAGGAATCAGTCTTGAGGAGGGAGATTCTACACCGCTTGCAGATTGCAGTATGTATTGACAGTTGATTGGTTCACTACTTTATTTGACACACTCAAGGCCTGATATTTCATATGCCGTGAGTGCCATATCAAGGTATATGCAGCAGCCCCATGAGCTTCATTGGTGAGCAACCAAGCAAATCTTGTAGTATGTGCAAGGTACGAAACATTTTGGCATACATTATGTTGTAGATTCTGAGCTTGATTTCATTGGTTTTACTGATTCAGATTGGGCAGGTGATAGCATTGATCGGAAGTCCACTTCCGGTTATGTTTTCATGATTGGTCATGGGGATATTTGCTGGTCCAGCAAAAAGCAGGTAGCCATTGCACTTTCTTCAACAGAGTCAGAGTATCGAGGGGCAGTCAATGCTTACATTCAGGCAGTTTGGTTGCAGGGTATTCTTTCCGAGTTTGGTTTTGGTGGCACTACTTCGATTGTCCTATTTTGTGGCAATCAAAGTGCTATCAAGATCTCCAGCGATCCAGTTCAGCGGCAGAGGACCAAACACATTGAGATTCATATGCATTACATTCGACAGTTGGTGCATGATCGCACCATCATTCTGCAATATTGCCCTACTGATGAGCAAATTGCAGACATCTTCACCAAGAGCTTCACTGAGAAGAAGTTCTCTTACCTCCGTTCACTGTTGGGGGTGAGTTCCATCATGGCAGAGACAGATTGATCCATTATTATGCTTTAGCTTGAGGGGGAGCTTTCTTCCCACTGGGTTTTCCCTCTTTCCTCACTTAGTTTATTTTCAGCATTTTTTTTTGGATTATTGTATTGGGGTGACCTTTGGTCTTAGTTACCAGGGCCACACATTATTTTTTGCACATCATAGTCTAGCTTGAGGGGGGTGTTCGGATATCCACATCATCTTTTTCAGGATCTTTTATGCAATTAGGGTTTTCATGCAAATTATAGGGTTTGCATGCACTTTGCATGCATCCCAGTCACCAGGTTGATGCCTCCAGCACCTTAGCCACCTTATTCTAGCACCCGGGAGCTTCTTACATCAAATCATTAGCCCTCCTAGTCAGGAAGGTGCCCACTTCTCACCTACTTCCAGAGAAGGGTGCACTTCTTCACCTACCACTGCAGTTCCACTTCAGTTACACTCAGTTAGCTCTGATTCTCCCTAATTTGAGGCCAGTTTCACTCCCGACTAACTGTTTCACTCCGTTGGACCTCCAGATTGACTAGATGACTTGTTCTGACTTCAGTTAGTCTCCCATACGCCCTCCACTGAGCCCACTTCCCTATATCAGTGCTACACACTTCAGTTACACATGTTACACTCAGTTAGACTCAGATTGACACCTGGATGACTGGTTCTTGTGCATTGATGACCACCAATGATTGATGATGAGGACTCCTAGTTGGATTCAAGCTACTCCATTCAGTGATTCGAATGATCTCCTTAGTCAATTCGAATTGCTCAGTCATTGTCAGACTATATTGTATTGTAATTATTCACCCTCATTGGGATATTGAGCACTGATGCATGTTTTGCACAGTTTTACACCATTTTTCCGAGTTTCATCTATTGTGATTGATTTACTTGTTCATTAGATCTACTGTGACTAATTTTACAGGGAAGAGGCCGCGGCTAGGTCATTTGTTATAATTGTGGCCAGCTAGGTCACGTATCTAGAGATTGTGTTAACCCATGCACTACGTGCAATTATTATAAATCATTTGACCATGTTATTGAAGATTTCCCAGTGGTAGAGGTGGAAATGCAGAAAAGAAGATGGACGGATGCACCAAACACGAACGCCCAGTGGATCGTAGTAGAGAACATACCAGTAGACCCGAGAATCAATGTGGTCACGCGCAGTGGTGCTCAGATAGGCCGTGAAAGGGGAGCAGAAGCTTCCACGTCAGGGGAGGCTCATATAAAGCAGTCTCCTCTTGAGACAGTATGGATAAGGAAAGCTCCAGGAAAAATACATGTGCTCGACCTACGAAAGAACAAGGAGGTCTTTGTCGACGCACAAGATACCTTCAGAGAACCAGCAATAGAGTCACAGCGGATCCCGTTGCATAGTGAAGCACCACATGTTGAAGACATGCCAGCGGCTTATGATAAAACACGCACTGCGACAGATGTTAGCACTTCCGTTGCGCAGTTCCTGCGAAGCTGCATGAAGCTACTCAAAAGTGAAAATGCCATAGTAGAGCGGCAGAAGCTCTTAAACCAATATGAACCATAAACCGGAACAGAGACTTCTGATAGCGCAGTACATCACATAAGGAAGCATAAAAGAATAAGCCGAGAAATGAGGCTTACCGCACAGATAGGAGATTTCAAAATGGATGAAGTCATCCTTGATCTGGGGTCCGAAGTAAATGTCCTAACTAAGCAGACATGGCAGCAGATGGGTCGAACTAAGTTGTCATGGTCACCTATCCAGTTGAGAATGGCTAACCAAGAGAAAGTCATACCTTTTGGCCGGTTATCTGACGTGATAGTCGACATCGATGGAGTCCAAAGTCATGCAAACTTTGAAGTTATTGAGATTGTGGATGATAGTCAGCCTTTTCTTGCACTCCTAGGGATTGAATGGGCTATAGATAACTTGGCTATCATCAACTTAAAAACAAAGAAGATGATATTTGAAGGAAAGCATATTAGGGTCATCCCACCATTGGATCCTGCAGATGGTGACAGATATAGCGAGACGATTCAGGAGGAATTTAAGGCTCAAGACTTCGACAGAATATACCAGCTCACAGCGAACCAGGAAGATTACATTAATCCTACTGCAGATGGTACACTCAGCTGGAGATGTGACAGCTCCTGCGTCTCTGACTCGGAGGCAGGGATGGAAAATTGGCAAAGTCGGATGCATGAAGTATCACTAAGAAGATGCGTGCAGGTTACAAAATCACTGCGATGGATCGGGAAAGATCGCTTCATTGCCATATTCCACCAGCAAGTTCAGAAAGACTGCGAGAAATCTTGGCATGATCGCCATATAAAGAACAAGTGATTCCAGGTAGGTGACCTAGTCCTCCTGTATGATAGAAAATTCATGAAGTTTCCTAGTAAATTTAAGATGCATTGGCTTGGTCCATATACTGTGATACATGTTACTAACACTGGTGCAGTCCAGTTAGCCAATTTAGCTGGCGATACCCTACCAACTCTGATAAATGGAAGCAGACTAAAGCTGTACCATGATAGCCCTGCTTCGCAGAATCCTAAATGATAAGCAGAGGAAGAGATTTCCAAGTGTCAGGTACAGTTGAAATTGGACACTGGAAATGTAAAGGAGTCTATACATGTATGATAAGTAGAACAATGTGTGTATCGTGCAACACTGCTGAAGCTACGCGAAAAGAAAAAGGGAACCGCGCAGTTAAAAAATAGTAGCACTGCAAAGTAACTGTGCAGGATCGCATATGGCTTGCCGTGCAGCTCAGCGCAGCACTCAGAAAAATAGCCGTTGCAGTGCCTTTGAAAAAAAAATAGCTGTTAGGTGACCATTGCAAGCAATCGCTTCAGCATTTAACGAAAAGATAGCCGTTTTGGACACACAAACGACGGAAGGGACCGAAGGATTCGTTCAAATTGGCCAACGGACACCACATTAAATGCTCATCTAGTCGTTGGAAGGAACAGGGGGGACTCAGCTGCACCTATAAATAACGCCGCATAAGGACTCGCAGGCGTTACCAGACACTTAGAATTTTTCATGCCTTCATTCCTGTGTTAGCAATCCTTAGTCATATCTCATAAACAGTTGCATACTCTCGCCAGTGACTGTCCAAATCACCATATAGCAAACAAGAGATTACACTTCAAGAAGCGATCCAAATCTTTCAGCATCGAGGAATTGCAGATTTGATGAAAACCCTTGCCAAGAAGACTGTACTCGAACCCGGTCAAGAATCCAGAAGATCACCTCACCATACTCCAATCATGTAGGACAAAGGGAAAGACAAAGGGAAAGATGTAACAACACCATGAAGCAAGATTCAAAAGATGGGCCAGACAGTGCAAAGATCACTGGTCTTTCAGAAGGAACCCTTGAAGTTGACACCAGAGTATATATCACCTCGGGCGTTGGATGCCCCAATCTTTAAATTGACCAAGAATGCTAGATATGAAATCCCATTGTCGCCAATTTCAAAACATGTAGAGGTTTCCAAGAACCTACTTAGAAAGATCGCAGACTGTAAGTGGGAATATTTTGACCTCCTAGGCATGCAAAAGTAAGAGGCCTACGCGCCTAAGTACCCACAGTTCCATCCTTACCAGTATATGTGCTGGAAAAAGGATGCCAAGGGAACTTTTAACTTGGTTGTCGAATGTTGGCTGACACCTGTCATTCAGTCAGGGTTGCTGAACTTATTGAGGTTGCCACATTTTGATCAATCACCAGAAGTGAATGTGGTGGTTCGCACGTTGATGGAGAGAATCCACCAGGGATATCTGTGGCTCGACAGAAATATCGATGTCAACATTGATTTAATTCACCGCATCACAGGGTTAAGCAAGCGCGGTAAGGATCCCAAGCAATTATTCTAGGGAAAGAATAAGGAGAAAGAAGTGGTCGAAAAGATGAAGAAAACTCATGCATTGGTGAAAGGGAAAAGAGGTTTTGCCACAGAAGAAATTGAGGATAGAGTGACAATATTTTTCACCCAGCTACTCGCAGGAAAAATCCTCAGAATAGCTAGGCCTCCGGAGGTGCCTACGGGCATAGTGCTACTCGGTGCCGCAGCGGCTGAAGGCACTGAATTCAATTGGTGTCAGTATCAGCTTAATGAGTTCTTGGATGAGCTCAATGATACCCAGGAGAATGGCGGACAGTTCCACTTTACATGGTTTATCATCCTCATCACCTTTTCTAGATGGAAGGATCCAAAGGACTATATGGGTGTCATTACAGAAACCAACAATCCTAGAGGGTTCTGTTATGCCAATCTCTGGGAAAAAATCAATGCAGAGCGACAGCTGAATTTTTCTATCAGTATTATACTCAGCTGTGCGATGTGATCACCTAGAAAGGCCACATCACAAAGCAGGTAACGTCGAAATACATTCACTTTCTTGATTTTCAGGCTGACATGCGATGTATTTTTATTTCACCCAAAGTGAGAATGAAGAAGCTAGAATGGTACCCAGGTAACTACCATATGTATGAGGAGGACATTGAAATACTCATGAAGGACTGGTTAGCCGACTTCCGTGTTGAAGTCATGGATGTGGAAACTAACTCTGAAGAAGACGAGCCAATCCCGCTGTCAAGCCCAATTGTTGAAGAAACAGGAAAGCGGAAAGAGCGTGAGACCTCACAGAAGCCGAAGGCGCAGAAGAAGATGAAGGCCACAAAGACTCAAGCTGAGACAGTGTTGAAGGAAGATGAATTTGACATGATAGCAGAAAGGGTCTCAGAATAAATGCAGGAGCTCATGACTGACGATGTCCAGAAAATCCTAACTTTGCCACGTGGAGGATCAGCTGAAGGGAGGTCAGTAGGAACCTCACAGCAAACACCACCTCAGATATCCATCACGCTGCCATCTAAGACCAGGGTTTTCCATCTGGACCCATTAACCATATCATTTCCAACGCCAGAAAAGATCATCCGGGACACAAAGGGTGTTGAGCGGGTAGAGCTCGACTTGGCCAAAATCCCTTTGCTAGGATTACACTTTTTGCACACGCAGATTGTAGAGGAGATGCATGAACGAACAACAGAGTCGATGAAGTCACAAGTGGAGTTGCACGCAGCAAACAGGCAGCTCAAGTTGCGCACAGAAATGCAGCTACGTGATGAACGGGACCACTGCAGACAGTTGGAGACTACCATATCTACTATTACCCAAGATATTGAAGGTCGAGAACTCCAGGATGATCCTGCGGACATAGTTCTGAGGATCGAAGAAAAGTTAAGATCCTTGAAGATGGAGATGTGGGATAGGGACATCCTCCATGAGGCCGATCTTGAAGCATTGAAAGAAAAACTGAATACACAGATGCCATTAACTGAGCAGCAGTTAAGAGAGCAAGCAGTGAGTGCTGCCGCGCAGAGCATAACGAGTGAGATGGCTAAGTGCAAAGATCTCTTCGAAAAAGTTTCAAAGTCATTCACTTCCCTCGAAGAGGGTCAAGGGATACTACAGGTAAAGACCACGGTAAAAGAAAAGTAGACCGCGCTAGAGAAGTTGGACGCAGAGCTCAAGGATTTGCCACCCAGGGAGAGGCTGTCCAAGTATAAGGAAATATCCGACTTGAAGAAGGAAGTCTAGGCATTAAGAGAAAAAGAGACTGAGATTGATAATCAGTCACAACAACTCCTAGAGGATGCCACAGCAGTGTCACAACAGATAGAATACAAGCTGAAGGAACTGGGCCGCGACAACCAGGAGCAGGTAGAAGGACAAATTGGAGAAGAGATAACTCCATCATTGCTTGAGACAGTACAACAAGTTGAACAAGATACCAGAGAAGTAGTGGAACAATTGTTCGGTACATATAATGAGTTCGCGACCAAATTAGTTCTGCCGGTCACGGAGTAGAGCGAGATGACCGAAGCAGCAAGTGGCTCGAGGACAAGCCACATGTAAGTGTTATGGGCATGTTGGGCCCAAGTTAGGACAAAGTTTTGATAGCACCGCGAAGTTGTGCGCAGCATCCAAATTTTGGAAGCACCGCAAAGACCAGCGCTGCGAGGAAGCAGTGCTGCGAAGTAGGCATGCCACGTGGAGATAGCAAAGCAGAGTGCTGGACAAGGATCGGGTGCAGGTACCGGATGGACCAGTAGTGGTGTAATTTTGGAAAGATGCTCCAGGAGTGTCGAGCGGCGGGCACGAGCAAATCAGGAAGGCGACCAATGCACGAGTTTGTTAAGTGAAGGACAGCTCAAGGAAAGCAACGGCTTGGCATGCCTGGTGGGAAAGACCATTAGAGATGAACGGTTCAGTGAAAGAGACTTGTTGGCATAGGTGCGACAGGAAGGCCGATAGCGACAGAGTGAAGACGTGGAGAACCGCCATGATGAAGCAGTTGCTACCAGATGCCAGCAAGCTGGTTTAGGGAAACCGACACAGTTTTGTAAACCCTAAGGGTTTTTGGGTTTAGGTCTCCGGCATTGTAAAGACATGGCCTTTGGGCATGGTCTATTTAAGAAGACAATTTTGTATGGGATGGGGTTACTGTGGGGTTACTTTTTGGTTGTGACAATTTTTGGTTCTTGATGTTATAGTGTAAAATCTGTTTTGAACTAAGAAGATTGTAAAGGCTCTGCAGCTATGTGCGCATATACCTATCTAAGAGGAAGGAGAATCTATAGCTGAGTGCGCAGACTAAGAATGGTTGTCCCCATCCCTTTTAAAGATATATATTACCAACCGTTCTTGTGGACGTAGCTTCCCACCCGGGGGAGTGAACCACGTTAAATATTGCGTTGTGCGATTGTGTTTTATGAGTGAATGATTATTTGTGTTTTCTGTAAATGAATGTCTAGATGTTTCCTTGCATGCTGTTATGAGAGAACTTTGATATGCATTTGCCTTCAGAAGAAGTATGTAAATGATATGTTAAGTTCTGTATGAACAGATGAATGATGAACATTTAGTGTTGTGTTTGAATACAGCGAATCAGTCATTTAGTTAGACACTTTCTTATATGCAGTAAAAGAATGCATAACAGTGGGATTGTATAGTCATATATGTTCAAATTGCAACATTCCAACTTAACGAATGAATGTTAGAAGAATAGTAAGTTAAGTGCTTGAATGAGTGGATGAGTGATATTCATTTCAGTGCCTTAAGTGTTTTCAAGATAATCCAAGTATAGGGTAAAGTTGCATTGTTCGCAGCTTCAGGAGAAGTCCGGTGGTAGAAGAACATAGTGGTGCGGACCACATCGTTTCCCATCGCTGCGCAATTCCCCCTCTGCAGCGCATACCCCCTGTTTCACTGCGTGGTACATCTATCCAAGCAACTCGTCACTTACTGTGGAAACCTGATTCCGTAGTACCCCATACATACACCTTGGGTGAGACCTCAACCTACTCGTAGGTTGTTACCGAAAGAGCCGGTGCGAAGGGGTTTTGTCGGTCAAAAGGAAACCGCGAAGAACCTGGGTCTTATAGAAAACCTCTGGGTCAGTTATAGCCAACAGTTAATGATCAAGAAGGGATTGTAGAGGAAGTTGTAACTTAAAAAATCCTCAAAACGTAAACCCTCGGGATCCTATTAGAAGCCCAGTCTAACAAACAGAGGTCAATATAGAAGAAATAAGGGAGGAGACTGGAAGTCAGAATAGGATAATTCACAAAATTTAGTCTTCTTCTGAACAAGGAGGGGTTACAATTCAGGGGGTTGAATTTCATGCTAAAATAGGGGAAGGAGCTAGTAGGTTAAGGGAAGAGTCATCACAAAAGGATGATTATCCTTTTCCTGCCCAAGAAGATTCCACGCCCCCTACACCACGAAAAAATAATAAGAGATCGCGCATGCAGAAAGAGTCGCCCAACTCATCAAAGAAGAAGATGACCCGAGCCTCTGTAGCAGCATAGACAGTACAAGTGACCGAGGTATAACTTGAAATTCCAATTCTAAAACCTCGATCACCCTCTGAAACACAAGAACCAGTGGATATACCAACTTCAAATTTGAAGTCTACCAACCCACAAGAACTTGCCGTAAGAGAGGGTCAAAATCAAGTAGAAAATTTGCTCTTAGAAAATGACCTGCTAAAACAGGAGGTGCAAGTGCTCAGGGAAGAACAACAAGAGCTGAGAGATGTTCTAAAGAAGTAGGCAGTTCAAAGATTGAGCACATTAGACGAAGTCGCTGATCAAATGGGAAATCTACACTCTGTTTCAGGAAATCGGGAGCATGATGAGTTTGTGTGCCCATAATGTGGGGAAATTTTTTAAAGGCCAGGATATAAGGTTACAGTCATGGGACTTTCAGCCTGGAGACTTGGACAATTAAGACAAGAAGAGAATGGAACAACACAAGCAGAGCCATGGGGGCTTCACTCAATAAACCGCTATCATAGCACGTTCGTTCGTGGAATATGAAACAATACCCCTAATTTCACTAAATATTGGAAAATACCTTCCAAAATCATTTTTTTTAACCCCCTCCCAATATGCCTTACCAATTAAAAAAAAACCCTATTTTCACTGGATAGTGTATGTATCAACTTTTCATTAACATTTTTTATACCCCTTTATATTTCTACCTAGTATATTGATATGATACCCCTCTTATGACCCCACATGCATTCTACAATGCACCTTGCTTATTTCGATGTATATTGTGGATGCACATTACTTCACTCACAATGCAATTACTCAACTACATATCATTATGATTCACAATATCTAATGGTCTAATGAAGAGATAGGAGATCACTTCTAGTATGTCACTAGAGCCCATGCACACTGTACAACATTTAGATTGCATGTTTCAGTTCCCCTATCGCTGACTAAGGATGTTGTGGGCTAGGTATCCAAGCCCCCAGGGACTGTAACAAGCTCTAGGAGGCTAACTAAACCTCCCAAGGCCTGTAATAGGCACGAGTGGTTGGGTATTCAAGCCCCCAAGGCCTATCGAGGGACTATAACAGGCCCTGGAGGCTTAGAGCCTCCCAAGACTATTGGTAACAACTGGCTAAGTGCTATCGGTAACAATTGGCTATCAATGACCACTGTCTCTCAACTATGATCGACTGGAAACCCACTTCACCATGAAACCCCTGGCCTCAATCATGCCTCAAGACGCGATTTCCCTACGTACTAGTAAGCTCGAGCCTTGCCTCAACCCGATTTCTCATCCGGTCGTGATCCCGCCATCTCCATTTGGCGGATATTTGTCAGCCCGCCCATATAAAAAAGACCCCAAAGTATTTTTGTATTGTGACATTAAATAAAAAAACCCTTTGCCCCTTAATATATAAGCAATATAATTTTTAGGTTTTCATGAATATTTAATACCGCAATATGAATGAACGTGATATTATATTGCCTTTTAGTGAAACCCCCGTGAGCAGAGCCAATGCTGGAGGATGAACAAAATCAGAACAAGGAAGTATCCCCTTGTTGTAGGTACAACAGATCCCATGTTTTCTAGAAAACATGCGAGCCCCAAATTTTCTAGAAAACATGGCAGCCCCAAATTTTTATATGTAAAGAAAATGATTAAATTGCTTGGTCATTTTGGGGTTCTTCATCATGCTTTCATTTCTTTGTTTTGATTTGATCAAGTTAGTAATTTTTCCTTTTGAAAAATTCCCCTGATTTTGTGTGTTTTTCAGAGTTGCGGAAAGCACAGGTTTTTCCTAAAAGTCAGTTCTTCCGCAACCCGCATTGCGGATTGCGGGATCTTGGTTTTCTGGTTTTGGAATGATTTTTGTTCCGCAACCTGCAACCCGCATTGCTGATTTCGGATACAGAATTGTTTGTCTAATAATTTTGGTTGCTTGTTTTGCAACCCACAACCTGCTATGTGGATTGCGGGAATACCTATTGATTTAGTTTAACGCTTTTTGTTCCGCAACCCGCAACCCGCAAATCATGGATTGCGGGAAGGATTGTGTATATGTCCAAAATAAACCTTCCGCACTTGTCTTCTGCAGCCTGCACATTTAATCTTGACCATTGATTTACCTTCATCCTACGGTTGATATTGGATTGTTTTTGTTTTGAATAATCATTTCGGTTCTCCATTTTTCTTCACTATTTTTTATTTGCAATCAGAGTTTTAAACTGGGATTTTCACCCACGGCCACTTATGAACTGATAATAATTGACTCAACTAATTTGTAATTGATTGAGTGTTAAGATTTGACTTTAATCATACGTGAATTATTGCAATCTTATCCTGTCTTAATCCAATCCCTGTCGATGCATGCTGTGCGTTTTTTTCAATACAGACCTGATAATTGCAAGTTCCAGACCGTAAGGTTCTAATTATGGCAATTCATTACGCTGAGTCATTCCTGGAATCTTTATTGTTCTCTGTTAAATACAGGCTTCAACATGCGCAATTGGTTGTTCGCCATATTGTAATAGAAAAGTCTTGTTAGTTGATTTTTGGAAGTTTTCCTTCTAACTGTTCCATATTATGAGCAAGATGTAGACAATTCAAAGATCTCCGGTCAAATTTTGTGAAGAGAAAGAACTTCAACCTCTTCTATATCAAGAACCTGTGTCGCTACCTTTTGATGCAGGTGTTCTTGATGAAAGCAGTGATAGTGAAGAAGAACCTGATATTCAATCCATTTCCATACAACTCCCACAGTAGAAAAGAAGGAAGATCACTGAAATGCCAGCTGATCTAGACAATACCATTATCCAAGATTTTATAGTCAATGAAGAACCTATCACTCCATTAATCCCTTCGAAGGAGGAACAAGTGGCCGAATTTTCAGTTTTTGAGAACATTGTTGATCATTATAAATCTTCTAAGAAATATTTTTCATCTCACTTACTATCCGTCAAAAACAGCTAGTAGACTGTGGTTAACCTCCATAGTTTATTACAGGATGTTTCCCGCAAGTATGTGATGAACACGTTTTAAAATTTTGTGAAATGCTCGCTATGAACCATTCTCTAAGATGATATTATTAGAATACTATGATTTTGTAAATCCCCATTTTCATGGGAAAGCTATCCTTTGTAACCATTTTTGTAACTATTATTTAAAGGGATATAAGCCTCATGGGGAGAGGGGGGAAGATAATCGCTAGAGAAGGATTGGAGAAACGTTATTTCACTTGTGATCATTTAATTTTTTTGCAGACCAATGAATCAAATTTAGTTTATTTTGGCATCTTCTTTGTGTAAGTTATCAAATTTCTTTGATGATGTCTGATTTATTCACCTTAATTAACAATTAATATTGTTGATTTTGCATCCAATCATTAATGCATTGATCTAGAATTTAGATTTGTCTTAATTCATGATCTTTGTGTATTTATGTTTTAATTGAATTTCTTTAATTAAAATCTTTATCTATTTCTGCAAATGATTCACAAAAATTATTAAGTTCATGTTAATTTTTCAATTAGCAAAAGAACAACAGGATAATCTTGGATATGCTTAATCTTTGAATTATTATCAGTAATTTTCATTGCCTGATTGTATTTTGAAGTAATGAGTTAATGATTCAATTTCGCATTTATGTCAAGTTGATGAGATAACTTATTAAAACTCAAACCAAGTTACCCTGCATATAAAAAATACATTCCATTTAGATTAAATCTGACTTAGCTTAGATTTTCTCTTAAGGTAGAGTTGTCTTAGGTTTAGATCCACTTTATAATCATGAAACTTTTGTTCTTCCATATCAGGAAGACAGATCCTTCTAGGATCAGACCCCATAAGTGCCAGTGGAGACCTTTGTATCCGTGGGATATTACTATTCCAAACAGGCTGGGGATAGAACTATCCTTGCATAGGACGTTTTGAAGCCTTTCAGTATGGGTTTTCACCCTCTATTGTTACCCTTAGAACTCTTGCCAGCACCTACACATCCGAGGCTTCAACAAATGGCGCTAGAAGGAGGAACGAGTGCAAATTATGCCTAAACGAAACACCAGCAAACCTCCTCAAACAAGAATACCGATTGTCACCCATAGTCATACGCATGCATCAACTTCTATGGAACAACCGGTGCAAGATCCAACCGTCATTCCTGCCACCCTTGTAATAGAGCAGGAAACCATCAGGGGAAACATTGTTTTTGTATCACCCACTAGGGGACCCCTCACACTTGAACAACTACTCAAAGGTTCTTCTGATAGTGTTTTTAGGTTGCATCGAAGGATCGCTGAAGAGAGTAATCAGGGACTAGCAACAATTCATCACCAGAACACTGATCCACAAGGTAATAATTTGAATAATCAAAATTTGGATCATCCAAACCCTGAAAAACATAATTCACCTCGCCACAATCTGCTTCCCAATTTCGATCTTGATATACTGTTCGGTGAAATAGAGCAAGAACAACTAAACATTGCCATAGGTGGGCCACCACCAACTCCTCCTTCATCTTCATCATCCTCATCTGATGAATCATCTGGTAGTGATTCATCATACAAGTCAGATTTAGAAGACTTACCCATGGCAGAAGGTTGAAATAGACCCTGGCTAGACCAAGATGTTGTGTTCGTTGTTGGTGAACAACACAGAGTGCCCAAAAATCCTGATAAATGGCTCCCCCAGTTTAACCCTGATGAGAAATCACCTACACTTGATCACATCAAAACCTTCATGCATGCTATTAGACTCAGGAGTGTCGTTCATGAAGATGTAGTCTGTAGGTTGTTCCCATACACCTTCGAGGGAAAAGCATTCACATGGTACTTTTCCCTATAAACCCAATCCATTCCTTCATGGGATGACTTCGAAAAACTGTTTATCCTGAAATTTGGAGATGATAAGACTCCAGAAGACTTGGTTTTAGACTTATCCTCAATGAAAATTACGGGTAAGGAGAGGGTAAAAGATTATAATCAAAGGTTTTCATGTTTGAAAAATAGAATCCCTGTTACTCTTATCCCTATAGAAGAATTGCTAGTTGCTTATTATGTTAAGGGTTTACCTGTTCCCATTGTTATGTGGGTAAAACGAGCACGAAAAGATAATTTGCAGGAAGCCTTCGCAGAGGCTATCCAGGTTGAAAAAGACATATTCTTCCTAAAGGATAATCCTAATGTTCCATCAGATCAACCTTCAACCTCTAAAAGAAAGCAAGAAACTCCAGTACAAAACAAGGACCCATTTGAGATGACTGATATAAAGAAGTTCCTCCAAAATATATCAAATGAAATGGTAGACCTGAATAAAGGCAACATAGAAAATCAGAATAATAACAGGGGGTTCAACAGACAACCTTTCAGAAGACCTTACCAACCCCCACAAAACCAAGTTCCACCGAACCCTGATGAAGGACTGAATGCCGAGGAAATTCTTTCTATCTTTAAGACTTTGATTTCATAATCACAGAATTCTCCTGATCAACAAGATCAAAATCTAGAAGAGAATCAAGATCCTGAACCCCCAGATGAAGTAGAAGATCAATAGATAAATACAATTAGCTTCTTTTCATAACTTCCTATGGCTGAGGAGGAAGATGAGCCCGAGGCTATCTTCAATGTCCAACATCCCTACAATACAAGGATTAAAGGGCATCCCACACAAGAAGCTTCCACTTCAGCACCCACACCAAACAGAGGTAAAGCACCAACACATAAGGACACTTTAATTCCTGAAATAGAATACAATCTAATTGATGACTTAAAAGGAATGAAAGTTAATATTTCCCTTTTCGAACTTCTGAAAATTGCTAGAATGAGAGATAGGCTGCCCAAAAGTATGATTTTCAACAAGCCCAGGGAAACTCAGAACAACAATTTGGAAATATACTCTACACCTGGAAACCAGAAGCCAGGTAGCAAGAAGACACCTCCTTTCTTGCTTACTTTAGAAGTCTTCAATAGAAATTTCCATAATTGTATGATTGATTTAGGGGCTTCATCAAATATGATGCCTCTGTCGGTCTGCAAAAAGTTAAATGCCTCTTGGGAGCCATGACCTACTCAAATTTTCCAATTGGACAGGTTTAAAGTAAGGGTAGTGGGAGAACTGAAAAATGTCTTGTTAACATTATCTGCTGACCCCAAAATCCACCAGACAGTGGATATTATTGTGGCTAACATTCCAGACATGTATGGCATGTGGCTGAGTAGAGATTGGTCTGTTAAATTTTGAGTATTAATTCACAATACTATAGGATCCTTGCTGAGAGAATAACATCTACAGTATATCAATGCATGACAATCATAATATGACAAGCATCACAAGAATCAAAAGCATAGAGACAAGAGACACATAGTTTCCGTGGGGAAAACCCTAAGGTGAAAAACCCAACAACTTCCTCAGAGATAGAGAGAGCAATGGCTCAACCAAAATACAACCAAATAACACTGAGATAGTCTCCTAGCAGATGATCCTCCTCCTCCTCACTAGTGCGCCACTTTTGAGAGTGAGAGTGAGTTACTTTTCCAAGTGAGTAAAATAGAGATCTCCTATCTCTATTTATACTCACCTTTTTTCCTGGTGACCTTATGGGGCCGACTTGTCTACTTAGATACATCCACATTATATTATATATAATTCCGGGCCGACCCCAAATGGTGGTCTAATAACCCATTGGCAACTACACACACTTGCGACACTTGTCAATCCATATGACGACACTTCCTTATAGAGGAATAACACATATCTTATAAGGGTACAATAAATATATATAAAATACACAGATGAAATACATTCCGAAGTTACATATACATCAACACTCCCTCTTAACTAGGAAGGTATTTCTCGACACAGATCTGCTAGACAAGTCTTCTTCTCTGGATCATCGTCATCATCATCGTCACTGCTGCTGCTATCTCAACCAATCTCTGACTCTACTCGTCATAGGAAGTTATACAGATCTATTCCTTTTTCATACTGGATGTAGGCCCACCACCTACAGGTCTTCATCATCACTGGCCATATTGTGGAAATCTCAGGACTTATTACGTGCGTCACAAAACCTTGAAAGAGCATCCTAGGCTGTTACAAGCACACGGCTCTACCTATAGGATCTCCCAGGGCACAAATTACATGTGACATCACCACAAAACCTCAAAAGAGCATCCCAGGACTAATTACGAGCACAAAGCTCAACCTATCGGATCTCCCAGGGCACAAATTACATGTGGTCATGGAAAAACCTCGAAAGAGCATCCCAGGACTGATTACGAGCACACAGCTCAACCTATCGGATCTCCCAGGGCACAAATTACATGCCATAGGACAAAACCTCGAAAGAGCATCTGCCAGATATCCCAGGGCACAGATTACATGCCATAGGCAAAACCTCGAAAGACTATCTGCAGATCTCCCAGGGCACAAATTATATGTCCTCCCAAGCAAAACCTCGAAAGAGCATTTGCCAGATGTCCCAGGGCACCGAATTACATGCCATAGGCAAAACCTTGAAAGACCATCTGCAAATCTCCCAGGGCACAAATTACATGCTTATCTGCAGAACCTGTTCCACGGCCACAGAGTATCATCCTGATACTCACCATACATCATCCTGATGTACACATGATCACCCTGATCATCATCACTGTAGCATCCTGCTGCATATCATCTAGAGAAGCTCGTCATCCTGATCATACAATGCATCCATCTGATGCATACCAAGTATCTACCTGATACATATCATCATACATAGTATATCCACCTGATACATAGATACATGATCCACACAATGTATCCATCAACATACATGATCTACCTGATCATACCTGATACATATCAATATACATGATCTACGTGATCATACAATGTATCCACCTGATACATATACAGATACATGGTCCAAGCATCCAACATGATGCATATACATAATACATACAAATGATCCATCCGATCATATCCAGCATCCAACATGATGCGTACATACATACAAATGATCCAACTGATCATATCCAGCATCCAACATGATGCATACATACATACATAAAAATGATCCAACCGATCATATCCAGCATCCAACATGATGCATACATACATACATAAAAATGATCCAACTGATCATATCCAGCATCCAACATGATGCATACATACATATACAAAAATGATCCAACTGATCATATCCAGCAGAAACCAGAACATCATCCTGATGCTCATCATCCAGCGCTTACATCCACAGCCATGTGAAGGATCCTCCTTCCAACATGCTTGGAATGGATTCAGCAAATGTGTCCATCACTTCTTCCTCGAAGTGTCCTCGATCTGAAGAACGCCAAGCCTCTCTCTGAAGTACTCAAACTTCACCCTGGCTAGTGGCTTTGTCAGCACATCTGCAATCTGCTCATCCGTCGCAACATACAGGAGCTTCACAGCTCCTCTCTGCACCATATCCCTGATATAGTAATATTTTATCTCTATGTGTTTCGACCTGTCATGAAACACTAGATTCTCGGACAGCTTCACACAACTCTGGTTATCACAGAAGATACCAGTAGCATCCAACGGGAGATCAAATAACTCAGACAGTAGCTTTCGTAGCCATACTACCTCACAACTAGCTAAACAGGTTGCAACATACTCTACCTTAGCTGTACTTAGTGCTACGCAGGACTGCTTCCTGCTAAACCAAGAGATCACACCTGATCCCATACTGAAGCAGCACCCAGATGTTCTCTTCCTATCTGCAGCACTGCCATCCCAATCTAAATCAACATAACCCTGCAGGTTAAACTTTTGATTCGCTTCATACTTGAGCCCATAATCCACTGTACCCTTCAGGTACCTCAAAACATGCTTTACAGCAACCAGGTGAACACTCCTCGGATCCGTCAGGAACTGGCTTAATGTGTTCACAGCAAAGCAAATGTCTGGTCTCGTGTTCGTTAGGTACATCAAGGACCCAATCATCTGACGATACATTGAGACATCAACCAGATCAGATGAATCATCACAAAGAAGCTTCAGATTCGATGCCATAGGTGTGGCCATGGCATTGCAATCCATCATCCCGAACCTCTTCAAGATCTCTACTGCATACTTCCCTTGTCCAAGGAAGATTCCATCTGCACTCTGCCACACCTCCATGCCAAAAACAAATAGTGCATCATCCCCAAGTTCTTCATCTTGAACTCGGCAGCAAGCTTCCACTGCGTGTCGGCAATCAATCTATCTTCACCTGATACAAACAGGTCATCCACATAGTAGTATCACTGGATTTCCTTCCTCAGCCTTGTAGTAAGGTTGGAATCCACTTTACTCTTGGTAAAGCCCAAACTGGATAGAAAGCTGTCTATCCTACCATACCAAGTTCTGCACATATATGACTCCCTGTCATGTGTCTCAGAACCAAGTGGCTGCACCACATACACTTCTTCTTCAACTACACCATTCAAGAGAGCTGTCTTGAAATCCATCTAGTATATCTTCTATTTCATCACTTTTTTATTTCTCTATGCTTCCATCTGCAGCATGCTCAATCTTGATAGATCCATATGGAAGTCATAACAAACTTCCCTTCAGGTCTTGGGACTACATCCCAAACATCATTCTTCATGATCGACGGATCATGGCATTCCATTTCTTCATCCCAGATCCTGGGAACTTCAATATCTTCAATAGATATCTTTGTTGCTGGAACAAATGTTGTAGTCCTTTTGTAGGTGAAGATATACAGTCTTTCCTACAAAACAGGTTAAATTGCATGATTAGAAACATCTCATAATTTTCAGAACAAATTCTTACACATAAATAAATATGTCATACAGTCATGCAATTATCTTAGCCAATGCTTCAATACAACATTTGTCCATATCCCGTAACTTTCTAGATGCCTTCCAATCTCTACCAGAACATTGTTAAGAGTGTGCATAACTCCCAAAATGTCAGCAAAGAGGTTTCATTCTAGATAAGTAGCAATGGAATGTTGTATAGTGCCATAGGCCACTTACCCAAGACATGCATATTCGTAGTATACTGTTCATTAATGCAATCATTCTAATATGCACAATACATATCCTAAGTCTATGAACATGAGCATATACAACATTGAACAATTTTATTTAAGCAAACAAATATGCAATAAATGATAGTTAAAATACTTATCTTTGTTTGTTTGTTGGGTGGACTCCCTCTGAGTCTTTTCTTCCTTGCAGGAGCTGCTGGAGTCCTTCTACACCTTCTTGTTGTGGAATGTAGAGAGATGGACAACTCCCTCTGAATATCTGCACCCTTGCAGAAACCACTGGAGTGTGCTCCCTCTTGATCTTTGCTTCCTGGATTACCTGTTCTTGAACTCATATTCATCCTTTGTCCCTATGCATGCTTATTAGTATCATGATTGTGTTATCCTTGTGATCTCATACAAAATCATACATTCATTAGTATACTATTAAAACACAATAATCTCAAGCATGTATAGTCATGATCATTTCAAACAGAAATAATAAGCATTAGCATTCAAGGTTTATATAGGACTCTTATGGTTAGTCATATCATAAGAAACATAACATGTCTAAACCTATAATTACTCAGACCTATGACTCTTCTGGTTAGTCATATTATTAATTAAGGTAAGACACATAATATGCATATGCCCATGATTATTCAAACTTATGACTTTATGAACAATCATCATCAATCATGCCATGCATACTTATATGATAGATCCTATGATATAAGAAACACATACCTGGTCACCATATTTGCTAGTTATGTCTAGCAATGTGTTCTTGTTCTCTTCAATGACCTGCATAACTCATTAGTTAACTTTTGCAAAAAAAAATTATACATACCTTATGTGATCCATGACTATGGATGAATCTTTGTCTTTATGTCACCATGGCATGTTCAGGTTGCCCCTTCAAATTGTACAAACCTCCCTCTTTCTCTCCAATCACTACTGCATGATCTATGGTCTTTCCCTTTGGCCACATTAGGACTTGTCCATCCATAAATGCAACCCTCATACCTTTTGCATCCAATGCAGAGATAGAGAGTAAGTTCTTCTTGAGCCCAGGTACATAAAGTACTTCTTTCATCTTCAATGATTTTCCAGAATCTATGTTGTAGGAGGCTTCACCACTTCCTTTGATTGGGTATTGATAATCATCCCCAAGTTTCACCTTATGGGGTGATTCATGTTCAGATAGATTCACAAAAGATTCCTTAAACCCAGTCATGTGTTTGGAAGCCCCACTATCAATCAACCAATCATTACAGCCATGGGAGATGGTACCTATGAGAGCAGATATTAGAACATACTCTTCTTCACTTGATGAGTCATCATTACTATCACTTTCTGCCCTAGCTTTCTTCTTTGGGGGTTCATCATCTTTGGCAGCATGAGCATGAAACCTTCTTTTGCTACCCTTCTTCTTCTTGTTGGAGATGTTATTGTCCTTCTTGTTCTTGGGACAATTTATGGTAATATGTCCTTTCTCATTACAGGTGAAGCATATTCTTCTTTCTTTGAAGTGATGTGAAGATCTCTTGGAGTGAGATGGCTCTCTCTTGGTCTTCCCTTTCTTGGTGTGAGCTGTGAGAGCTTGATATTCATTCCCCATCTTTTCTTCTCGTGCCACAAGCCTTGCTTCTTCTTGTGAGCATTCTTCCCGTAGTCTACTGAAGGATATCAATTTCTTCCTTGCACAAATTCCTTGGATAAAGGAATCCCATGACCTGGGTAGGCCATTTAGAGTGGTCATCACCACTTCACCATTCTCCACCATTTCATCCACTGCTTCTAGTTGTTCCTTGATCTGGGAGACCCTTGAAAAATAGGATTGAATGGTTTCTCCATTCTGAAACTTTACTCCTTTCAATTGGTTCCGCAGGGTCATCTTCTGATTTATGTTCTTTCCTTCAAATAGCTTGGTCAAAGAGTCAAACATCTCCTTGGGTGTCTTAAGAGAAGACACATGGGGTATGAGATGGTCTTTGATAGAATCAGCAATGATTCTCTTTGCCTTGACCAAGTTCTTCTTGTGCAATGCCTTGGCCTGTTCATCCTCTGGGATAGGGATGTCTTCTTTCACATATAAGTCCAACTCATTCTCTTCCAGGATTAACCCAATCCTATACTTCCAGGCTCGGAAGTTATCAGCCCCTTCAAGCTTATCCTCAAGCTTTGTGTGGAGAGACATCTTTAAAGAGTACTTCAAATGGAAATAGAAAAGATTTAGATCTTACCGCTTGAAGTGCTGAAAACTGGATCTGGTCCCGGATTAGGGTTTGTCAGAGAAACCCTAAAAATTCAAAATGTGAATTTCAAATTTCTGAAAGGATAGAAAGATGCGCCTTAGTGAGCTGATCAGCCTAGTGCATTCAGAATTTGAGATCAGCAAAGTCTTCCCTTCAGAATTGCCTTTTTGTCCTCCCGGGTTCACTCGGGAGAGCCCAGAATTAGGGTTTGAGTTTCCCGGATATCTACCCAGCCAAAAATCTCGATCCAAAGCTCTAAACTTCGATTTTTACAAGGCGCTTCCAGCTGTGTCTTCAGATTCCAGAAATTCCTATTTTTGTGGAAACCCTAATTTTTAGGGCCAAATCTGAAAATGCTCGGAACTGAATTCTGATTGGACAGATAGATGCGCCTTGATGAGTAGAGTCAATCTACTATACTAATTTTCAAAAATCTGTGGAGAGAAACCCAATAAACAAGGAACTCAAGCTTTTGTCACTACAAAATGTCTTCTTCTCATGTTAGCTGTGATACCATGTTAAATTTTGAGTATTAATTCACAATACTATAGGATCCTTGCAGAGAAAATAACATGTACAGTATATCAATGCATGACAATCATAATATGACAAGCATCACAAGCATCACAAGAATCAAAAGCATAGAGGCAATAGACACAGAGTTTCCGTGGGGAAAACCCTAAGGTGAAAAACCCCACAAATTCCTCAGAGATAGAGAGAGCAATGGCTCAACCAAAATACAACCAAATAACACTGAGATAGTCTCCTAGCAGATGATCCTCCTCCTCCTCACTAATGCGCCACTTTTGAGAATGAGAGTGAGTTACTTTTCCGAGTGAGTAAAATAGAGATCTCCTATCTCTATTTATACTCACCTTTTTTCCCAGTGACCTTATGGGGCCGAATTGTCTACTTAGATACATCCAAATTATATTATATATAATTCCGGGCCAACCCCAAATGGTGGTCTAATAACCCATCGGCAAGTACACACACTTGCGACACTTGTCAATCCATATGACGACACTTCCTTATAGAGGAATAACACATCTCTTATAAGGGTACAATAAATATATATAAAATACACAGATGAAATACATTCCAAAGTTACATATACATCAACATGGTCAGAGAAGCTTAAAGGCTACATTGCTACTGACTGGTATCACCTATGGCTTCCCTACAATGAAAGGACAAAATAGAATTAAAATCAGCAGGGATCCTTATATGAAGCAAATTGTCACACACTTGAATGATCCCAGTGAGCCTGCTAGATACTTTAGCTCACATGTGGAAAATTACAGTTTTGATACTTTCTTTGGGGATCTTCCTGTGGATTTGTCACCAGCTGAGAATATATAGAATCAGTCTCAAATTGTCAATATCACTTCTATTCCATTCTCAAGTACCATTGTCCATAATGTAAATACAAATTTTAGGTTAGATTTAAATGCATGGACTTTTTTTTTATGGCTCCAGATCTAAAGATGGAGCTGGTGTAGGTTGTGTCCTAATTGATCCAAAAGGGACCAAGACTATGATTTCTTGCAGGCTCGAGTTTGAATGTACCAACAATATAGCTGACTATGAGGCCCTGGTCCAGGGACTCAAGAAAGCCATTGACATGGATGCACAGGTAATCGAATGCTATTAAGATTCTGAGATCATAGTAAAACATGTAAGGAATAAAATACATTGTTTGTCTCCTCGATTGATTAACTATCAAAAATTGGTAAGAGATCTCACTAACTCTTTTTCTGCATTTAATATCAAGTCAGTCCCAAGATCACAGAATTTTGATGCAGATTTGCTTGCTAATACTGCATCCAGGTTGATCCCACTAGAAGGATTGTCCCCTAAAACTTTTTCAATTGAACTTATGTACTGGCCTTCTATTCTTGATAATGTGACAAATTTGAAGGTATTTGATGATGACCAACAAATTATAGACTTTCTCACATCCCAAGACACTTTTCAAGATGTTGCAATAGATGAGGCTGAGCATGAGAAGTCTCTTTCTGATCCTTCCAACCTTATCCCTAAATCGGTTATCAACCTGGAGAAATTTTATGACCTGCAAGATAAGTTCAAGCAAAAGACCAACTGCAAGACCCAGAGTTCATCCCTCAGCTATGAGTTAGTCAACCTCGGAACTGAACAAAACCCTTGTTTCATTAATCTAGGGGTTGATTGCTTTGCTAAGGAGAAGAGGGATTTTATCAAACTCTAGAAGGAGTTCAAGGATGTCTCTGCATGGACATACGATGAACTCAAGACTTTTGACACTAGTATCATGCACCATCATATACCAATGAAACCAGACGTAAAACCTTATCAACAGAAGTTAAGGAAGATGCATCCCAGTCTGGAACCCTCTGTAAAGAAAGAGCTTGAAAAGCTACTGGCAGCAAAAATTATATTCCATGTCATGCATACACAGTGGATTTCCAACCTGGTACCTGTTCCGAAGAAGAATGGTGAAATCAGACTCTGTGTTGATTTCAGAAACTTAAATAGAACTTTCGAGAAGGACGACGACCCTGTTCCACCAATGGAGAAAATTCTACAGAAGGTAGCAAGGTATGAAATGTTTTCTCTCCTTGATGGCTTCTCAGGGTATAACCAAGTCCTGGTTTCCCTTGATTATCAACTAAGAAAAGCTTTTAGGACCCCTTGGGGAACCTTTTCCTACAGGCGAATGCATTTTGGGATGATTAATGCAGGTGCTACATTTCAGGGAGCTATGGACATAGCTTTCAGGGGTTTGTTGCACAATTTTGTCGTTGTATATTTAGATGATGTTACTATTTATTCCAAAAGATGACATGAACATTTGTCTTCTTTGACACAGGTTTTCGAAAACTGCAGAAGATATGGAATCTCATTAAACCCGAAAAAATTGATCTTTGCAGTCACCAAAGGTAATTTTTTGGGTTTTATTGTTTCGAAAGAAGGCATGATTATCAATCCAGAGCACAAATAATCCATTGCAAAGATCGGTCTTCCTAGTTCACGTAAGGCCATGCAATCTTTTCTTGGTAAGATTAATTTTGTTCATATATTTGTTCTGAATTTTGCTCAAATTGATAATCCATTAGAACAATTGGTTAAGAAAGATGCCCAATTTAAATGGTCTGAGGAACAAAGAAATTCCTTTGTTGAAATCCGGAGAGCCATTGCGGAAGCCCCTGCTTTGATGTCTCCATATTTCAACAAAGATTTTATTTTGTACACGTTTGCTACTGAATTCTCCTACCACTACAACAAATCCTGGAATTAGCATCCCATTTAGCATCCTTTTTTAGAGTAATTTTTTTTTTCATTGAGTGGTCAAAGTAGACGCTAAATGGGACTCGTCATGGACAAAATTTAAAGAGTCTAAAATAACGTTTTTTTTTGCTTCCTAGATATCATCCTTTCTGATGTCTAAAATAGCGCCTATTTTTTTGCTTCCAGAATAGCGTCCAATTTTGCTTCCTAAATGACGTCGAGGTTTGCTTCCTAAATAACATCCTATTTTTCTTCCTAGAGATCGTCATCTTTTACTTCCTAAATGATGTCCTCATAAGCACCCTATTTGCATCCTTAAAAGCATCGTGTTAGCATTTATTTTTGCATCTACATTCGCACCTGTTGATGTATTTGTAACTTCGGAAGATATTCACTTGTATATTGTATTTGTACTTTATTGTATCCCCAATGGAGATGTATTATTCCTCCAATTGGAAGTGTCATCAGTTATATTGTAAGTGTTGTAACTTATACTTGATGCGTTATTAGAGCACCTTGATGGGGTCGGCCATGTATGACTCATGTGGGTCAAAGGGTTATTAGAACACCCTAGTGGGGGTCGGCCCAGTCAACATTATGTTAAGTGGTTAAGTTGATGCCGACCTAGTTGAGTAAAGGTCAAGTCAAGTTAGTGTATAAATAGAGAGTGTGTCTCTCTCATTTTACACATTCTATTATTCACTCACTTCGCATTAGTGAGAGAAGAAGAGGATGCGCACAAGTGGAGGAGGAGCATGATGCTGAAGATATCTATCTCTTGGGTTTGATAATGGTGATCCTTGTATTGATGCTTATTCTATCTCTGAGGAAGTTGCGGGGTTTTTCACCTTCTTGGTTTTTCACGGTGAAATGTTTTCTGTCTCTTGTCTCTTGTCTCTTATGCTTGATATGCTGTACATGTTGTTCTTTTAGTTAAGATCCTAGATCATAATGAATTAAATTCTGAAAAACTAACATGGTATCAGAGCTAGCCTGAAGGAAGGCATGCTATGGCATTTATGAGACTTGTTGCACTTGCGAAAAATCGGAAGCTAGGGCTTGATATAGAAAAAACCAGTCATCATAGCACTTTCGCTATAAATACATTTGGGAGAAGGTACAAGATATGAAACATTTACAGGTCATAGATAATATCCCCATGTACCTTGTGTCCAAAGAACAACTTCGAATTCGCTGTACTTTGTGATTTAGAATCAATACAATTTAGGGTTTCTGCCTCTTCCAGATTTCAGTCATAAATAGGTGACCTAGGAAAAAAGGTCACAACTTGGGCTAGGAAGCTCCAAATGAAATTTAGTAAAATGTGACAGGTAGGTCACAGACTTAAATTTCACAGGTAAGTTTTTTAGAGGCCGAAAATGAACCAATGACACGTGGCACGCCGTACAAGTTCGCTCTCCTGTTTTATCCCATAAACAGGTCACATTGCGACACTTGGAATAAATCTCTCTCAGAGAATATAATTGAGGTCAGACCCATGGGGTTGGAAAGATGATAGGTCAGGATACCATAGGACAAAGGTTCAGACCCCGTGGATTCATAATTTCAGAGTTGCACCAGAAACAATCAGGTGCATATTTCTATCCAAACATAATTGGATTCTGAGCACCTTCATTTTTGGATCATCACTGCTGTGGGAAATTAGGGTTTCAGAGAAAGTTGAAATTATTGGAATCGGAGACCATGGCTGGATTTTCCTCATCAAAATTGAAATTTAGAGACCAAGATCGAATTTTTTGGTTGGGCAGAAGGCCGAGCTTGATCAAACCCTAGTTCGGGATCTTGATCGAAAAGATGGAAAATTAGGGCTTTTGCAAAAGTTAGAATTTTTTAAATCTGTGACCACGGCTGGAAGCTCCTCGGAAAAATCAAAGTTTAGAACACAAGATCGAACCTTTTGGATGGGAAAAATACCAGGCTTTATCAAACCCTAGTTCAGGATCCTGTCCAGTGAATCCAGAAGTTTCAAAGGCAATTTTGAGGGGTCAAATTTTGCAGTTTTCAAAATTGAAGTATACCAGCTTGATCAGCTCAACAAGCCACATATTTCCATCCATTCAGAAGTTTGAAACTCAAAGTTTGAATTTTTAGGGTTTCTCTGACAAACCCTAGTCCAGCGCCAGATCAAGTCTTAGGAAATCAAAGTGGATTGGGTTAATCCTAGAAGAAGATGATTTGGTCACCTGCATAAGTGAAGAGATTCTAGTTCCAGAGAGAGATGACGCTAAGGCCTTACATAAAGAATACTACAAGCGATCTCGACAGGTATGACTTGAGGAGATACAGGTATGTTTTCAAAATATGTTCATGATTAAGGTTATGATATGTTTGTCTTCATATTATTGAGGTTAGTACACTATTGATTAATTTTAGACTTGTCTTACCACCCTAGTAAAAGTATGAATGCATGTGAATGATAGAAGACATTCATTGATTAGGGTTATGACACTTATGATCGTACTAATGCACTGTGGTATTGTATGAGGATGATGTTGTCCGCTAACATGAAAGGTACAAATCAAGTTCTAGATCAAGAACATATGACCATGGTGACATGAAGACAAAGACTCATGGATCACATAGAAGCTCTACTTACGAGGTATGTATAACTTGGTTCTATAATGGTTAACCTATGAGATATGCAGGTTACTAGCACAAGTCATTGAAGAGAACAAGAAGACATTATGTGGGTATGTTAGACATAACTAGCTAGCATGCTAATCCAGGTATGTTTTTCCTATATCAAGTTAGAATCCTACCTTGTGTTAGGATCTCTTATATAAGTATACATGGCATGATTGATAATGATTATTCATTGAAGTTAGTAATCATGGGATTAGGCATATTATGCTTCTTACTTTGATTGATGATATGACTAAACATCCTATGGTCAAATAGGAATATGCATAAGTAAAAGAATTGTGATAAAATGATCTTGACCATACATGTTTAAGATTATTGTGTTTTGATAGTATTAAGATTATACTAATGAATGTATGATTATGTATGAGATCTCAAGGATAACACAATGATGATACTAGTAAGTATGCATAGTGATCGAGGATGGATATAAGTTCAAACACAGGTAATCTAGGAAGCAAAGATCAACAGGGAGCACACTCCAGTAGTTCCTGCAAGGAAGAAAATATTGAGAGGTAGTCCACCCTACAACCAAACAAAGATAAGTATTTGAATTGTCATTTCTTGCATACTTGTTTGTTTAAATAATATTGCTCAATGATGTATATGATTATGTTCCTAGACTTAGGGTGTGTATTATGCATATTAGAATAATTGCGTTAATGAATAGTATACTACTAATATGCATGTGATGGGTAAGTGGCCTATGGAACTGTACAACATTCCATTGCTACTTATCTAGAATCAAACCTCTTTGCTGACATGTTGGGATTTGTGCACACTCTAAACAATGTTCTGGTAGAGATTGGAAGGCATCTAGAAAGTTACGGGATATGGATAAATGTTGTATTGAAGTATTGGATAAAATAATTGCATGACTGTATGACATATTTCTTTATGTGTAAGAATTTGTTCTGAAAACTATGAGATGTTTCTGATCATGCAATTTAACTTGCTTTTTAGGAAAGATCGTATACCATTACCTACAAAAGAAGGACTACAACATTTGTTCCAACAACAAAGCTATATATTGAAGATATTGAAGTTCCCAGGATCTGGGATGAAGTAATGGAAGAATACCATGTTCCGTCGATCATGAAGAATGATGTTTGGGATGTGGTCCCAAGACCTGAAGGGAAGTCTGTTGTGACTTCCAAATGGATCTACAAGATCAAGCATGCTGCAGATGGTAGCATGGAGAAATACAAAGCGAGGTTTGTAGCTCGTGGCTTATCCCAGAAAGAGGGACTCATGTGTGCAAACTGAAGAAATCCTTGTATGGCTTGAAGCAAGCTCCTAGGACTTGATGAGGATAGATTGATTTCTGAAACGAAGAGGAAGCTTGTTGCCGAGTTTGAGATGAAGGACTTGGGGATGATGCACTATTTTCTAGGCATGGAGGTGTGGCAGAGTGCAAATGGGATCTTCCTTGGACAAGGGAAGTATGCAGTAGAGATCCTGAAGCGGTTCGGGATGATGGACTATAAGGCCATGGCCACACCTATGGCATCGAACCTGAAGCTTTTGTGTGATGCTTCATCTGATCTGGTTGATGTCACGGTATATCGTCAGATGATTGGGTCCTTGATGCACCTGACGAACACTAGACCAGATATTTTCCTTGTAGTGAACACATTGAGCCAGTTCCTAACAGATCTGAGAGGTGTTCTCTTGGTTGCTGCAAAGCATATTATGAGGTACCTCAAGGGTACAATTGATTATGGGCTCAAGTATGATGCGGATCAAAAGTTTAACATATAGGGTTATGTTGATTTGGACTGGACAGGAAGTGTTGCAGATAGGAAGAGCACTTCTGGGTGCTTCTTCAGTATGGGATTAGGTGTGATCTCTTGGTTTAGCAGGAAGAAGTCCTATGTAGCACTGAGTGCAGCCAAAGTAGAGTATGTTGGAGCTTGTTTGGCTAGTTGTGAGGGAGTATGGATCTGGAAGCTACTGTTTGAGCTATTTGATCTCCCGTTGGAGGATACTGGTATTTTTTGTGACAACTAGAGTTGTGTGAAGCTATCTGAGAACCCGGTATTCCATGACAGGCCGAAGCACATTGAGATCAAATATCACTATATCAGGGATATGGTGCAGAGAGAAACAGTGAAGCTCTTGTATGTTGGGACAGATGATCAGGTTGTAGATGTGTTGACGAAACCACTATCCAGAGTGAACTTTGAATACTTCAGAGAGAGGCTTGGTGTTCTTCATATTGACGACACTTCGAGGAAGAAGTGATGGAGACATTTGCAGGAGCCATTCCAAGCATGGTGAGAGGAGGATCCTTCCCATGGCTGTGGATGTAAGCACTGTATGATAAGCATCAGGTCGATGCTCCAGTTACTGCTCTGTATATGCATCATGTTGGATGCTTGTTATGATCAGTTGGATCATGTATTTGTATATGTATCAGGTGGATACATTGTATGATCAGGTGGATCATGTATGTTGATATGTGTCAGGTGGATACATTATATGATCAGGTGGATCATTTATTTCTTTATGTATCAGGTGGATACATTGTATGATCAGGTAGATCATGTATGATGATATGTATCAGGTAGATACTATGTATGCATCAGGTGGATGCATTGTATGATCAGGATGATCATGGATGATGAGCTTCAGATGTTGCTCCAGATGATATGCATCAAGATGATGCTATGATGATGATGATGCTCCGTGATCTACTGACAATGATCCAACTCAAGAATTAAAGACTTGTGCCTATATGTATTGATGACTTGTGTCAAGAGAATACCTTCCTAGTTAAGAGGGAGTGTTGATGTATTTGTAACATTGAAAGATATTCACTTGAATATTGTATCCCCAACGGAGATGTATTATTCCTCCGATTGGAAGTGTCGTCAGTTATATTGTAAGTGTCGTAACTTATACTTGATGGGTTATTAGACCACCTTGATGGGGTCGGCCCTGTATGAGTCATGTGGATCAAAGGGTTATTAGATCACCCTAGTGGGGGTCGGCCCAATTAGCATTATGTTAAGTGGTTAAGTTGAGGCCGACCTAGTTGAGTAAAGGTCAAGTCAAGTTAGTGTATAAATAGAGAGTGTGTCTCTCTCATTTTACACATTCTATTATTCACTCACTTCGCATTAGTGAGAGAAGAGGAGGATGCGCACAAGTGGAGGAGGAGCATGCTACTGAAGATATCTATCTCTTGGGTTTGATCATGGTGATCCTTGTATTGATGCTTATTCTATCTCTGAGGAAGTTGCAAGGTTTTTCACCTTCTTGGTTTTCCCCGGTGAAATGTTTAGTGTCTCTTGTCTCTTGTCTCTTATGCTTGATATGCTGTACATGTTGTTCTTTCAGTTAAGATCCTAGATCAGAATTAATTAAATTCTGAAAAACTAACACTGCCATATTTGCATCCAAATTAGCATTCAATTTTGCATCCATAAGTGCTACCACTTTAGCATCCCATTTTGCACCACGTTTTACTTCCAATATGCACCAATTTTTGCTTCTAATTTTGCACCAATTTTTGCTTCCTTTTTTGCATCATGTTTTGCTACCAAGATGGAGCCAATTTTTTCTTCTATTGTTGCACCATATTTTGCTTCCTATGTAGTGCCATGTTTTGCATCCAAAGTAACATCTTATTTTTCTACCATATCAACGTCATGTTTGGCTTCCTCATTAGCATCAAGTGTTGGGCCTCTTTTTAACGCCTAGTTTTGCATCTCTATTGATGTCAACATTAGCACCATGTTTTTCTACCACTTTAGCGCCCAATTTATCGTCCATTTTTACTCCCACACTATCGCCACATTTTGTTTCTTGTTTAGTAACTAATATAAATTATCACAACAAATATTTTTTTAGAAATACATTGCAATGTCATTAGGAAACAGAGGAATCGAACCACCAACCTCCTGCTTGTAAGGCAGGCACTCTTCCATTGAGCTAGCACCCTTTAAGAATTGGGGAGAGGAGCAATATTAACACCTAGATTGCATGATTTGTAATTCTAATAAAAGACAATATGCATTGGTTGCAATCTATGAGATTGGATATCATATTGGAGTTTTTTGAGCAAAAGGGTTCTCCTTAAAAATATTGGTATATTGTTGTATGATTTCATTTGTCTTCAATTTTATTATTGCTTAATAAGGAAATAATATATGGTTGATAATATTCAAGATACTTATTATTTGGTTTTAACTGAAATTTGATATTAGTCTCTACAAAAATATATGCCAAACTCAACATAGAGGAAATATGGTGGTATCTATGAACAATTCACAAGAATTTGGACTCCGCAAAGAGTTAAAAAAAAACAACATTACAAAACAGAAAAGAGCCTTAGATATGTATCTTGGAGACGTTTTCTCAACAACAGCTAAGACACACAGTTAAACAAAGGCAAGTTCACTTAATAGAGAGAGGTTAGATTCAATGTGGTTCCCATCTTGACTAGTTCTAATACTCAACCTCTTCCCAAAGGCCATCCCTTTCTACATAAATGAAAGATCAGTAGCAAGTTAATTGTGACATTATATACAAAGTAACTTTTTTGTCTCTTCTATTGCCTTCCTTTTCTTCTAAAACTACTATCAGTGGTAACTAAGCCAACGACATGTTTGTGGTGCTTAATTCTTCTCCAAATGGCCTGGAGCTATATCAACTCTAGGTACAGACAACAATCAACTGGGAAGCATACCCTAAATAAATTTGTCCCTAGAATGGATCTGGGATGGGTATGTAGAATGAATACGTTTTGTGTCAAACCTTGTAATTTCTGAAGTATGATGTCTTTCGGTATCAAAAACCATCGCTATAAAGTCTAATGCAAAATATAGGAAATGAATACCACTAAGCTGTAAACAAGAAGATAAATCCAATTTCAAAAAGATCAATCAGTTGGTTGAGCATTAAATCCTACGATAGCCATAACAATCTACAGCTATTAGCATAGATAGAAGCCTCTATGCAAAACAGAAAGGTAAATAAGGTATTATATTAGAATACACTTATTGTAACTGTCCAGGCAAAAGATTTGTTTTGAAAGGAAACATCAATATTTTTAATAACCAGGCTTATACTGGACCTCAAAATCAATTTTTTTTTCTAACCACACAACCCATTTCAAAATTCGAGAGCTATTCTCTGTGAGTAGCTTCTCATTTTTCAACATTCTTGGCATAACTTTAAGATTAGATCTAATAGTTTTTATAATATAGAGAAACATCCTATCTCAACACCTTTATATAGAAATTCACTAATGTGAGGATTACAAGGTCATCATCATCCAGCTCTTCCAAATGTCAAAAATCCATGTAGTGATTTAACGATTTGGAAAAGGAGGCTATCAAGCTCTTTAAAATATTCTAAGCAATAATATGATTAAGAGTTCCACCATAAACATATATGGTACATACAAGAAAGAGTTGCAAAATAGAAGCTACTCTGTTAAGTGCACCACTACAGTTTAATATTAGTAAATATGATCTAGTTTTTGCATCGTTTAGTTGTAGTGAAAACAAGTACAGGGAATGGAAAAATGAACGTGGAATGGAAGGCCCAAATTTTATAGGAGACAAAAACTGCTCCGGTGAAAATTGAATTATCTGCCCAAGTCAGTAGGAAACATATATTGGTAAACACAAGGAAATGAATATATACCAGTCAAGCACCCTTTCATCTCAAACCAGTAGATAAATCACATACATGACCAAATACTAACTTTAAAGATTGAACATACCAGTAATACTGGACGACTACACATTAGGTTTTCAAAATATGCCCAACATTATATTGTCAAGCTCACTTGATTGCATTTTACAATTAATTTTTATTAAGGACTTTTCATGGGAATCACTAAATTCTCTTCTTGGAATGGCCTGTAGCTGTACCAACTCTAGGTAAAGGCATCAATCAACTAGGAAACATACCCTAAATAAATTTGTCCCTAAAATGGATCTGGGATGGGTATGTAGAATGAATATGTTTTTGTGTCAAACCTTGTAATTTTTGAAGTATGATTCCTTTTGGTATCAGAAACCATCGCTATAAAGTCTAATGCAAAATCAAGGAAATGAATACCACTAAGCTGTAAACAAGAAGATAAATCCAATTTCAAAAATAGCAATCAGTTGGTTGAGCATTAAATCCTACAATAGCCATAACAATCTATGGCTATTAGCATAGATAGAAGCCTCTATGCAAAGCAAAAAGGTGACTAAGGTGAGAAAAGCCTCTATGCTCCCAATGCTCCAAAATAAAATCAAAATGCTTGATGCTGATGTAGAAAGCTCTTGTTGTAGGTGTATCCTATCTGTTTATCCTTATGGAGGGGTTTATCATGGGTTTTTTGGTAATGTATGATATATATTTCATTTCTAGAATTTATATTCACACAATGATTGGACAGCAGCCAAATTTCTACACATGCAGTCATAAAAATAAGAGGAAACTCATAACTGATATTTTAATTCAATAATATCCATACCTAGAAAATGTTGGTGAAGACCATTTCATTGATTATTACTTCCACAAGACAAGAAAGAAAACTTCAATAAGCTGCTGCTCTCCACAATGAAAGATGTAACCTTCTTACAACTACTCCACTATGTTTAGCTATTGAAGTATACCACTCCAAAATTCCAAATCTCACCCACCCCAAACAGAAGAATGATACTGTGAGTCCTGTGCATGAAGAATGATATGGGTAGTATTACCCTTGAAATAAGTCACAGAATAGCAGTAAAAAGTTTCCATTGGTTGTGGGAACTTCTAAGCAGTCTAAACACCAGTAAGAAGGGACAAAAAGCAGTCCTGGGCATTAAATTCTCTGTTCTGAGGGGTTTGTGTGTATAAAACGACAGCATGCCCTCTCACATTTCTTAAGCATGCCTTCATCCTACAACCATCTTAACGTTCTATTTATGATTAATAGCATCAATGGGGGCATAATTAAAGATGGATCAATTGAAGGCCAGATGTTTGAAATGGGTTTGACATCAACATTAATATTGAGCCCAAACAAATGTTCTTTAATTGTGATGGTCAGAAGCATAAGTAACACAACTTAGGGTGATGCCTCAGCTGTTGAGGGTGTTATTGTAGTTTTGAAACGACATATTGAATCTTAACTTCATCAGCAAAGAAGACATCCCAATCCTGTAGCAGAATCAACGGATTAATGGGCATTAAAGGTTGGTATTTCATGCCCTAAACAGACCTGGTATGTTGATAAGTCAATAGTACAGTGATGATCAGGTTCATAAGACATAATGAGTCTGTTTAAAATAGGAGTGTATGTGTGACAAACATAATAATAATAATGATGTTTAATGAAACATCAAGAGTCACACACCCCTTCACCTTGTGACCAGTCAATGTATATTTAAATTTTATACACTGTCACAACATGTAATTTATTGTAACATCATTCATTATCTAATTTTATATTTTATATTTGCAGTAACTCTATCAATGTCGTAATAAACAGGGATTGTTTATTTCAGTATGACTGCTTATTGAGAAATTTTGAATTTCAAAATTTCTTATTAATGGAGTGTATGTCTATGTTTTGTGAAGGAATCAGAGTTCAAAAGAAAATAGCCTACCCATCCCTAATAGTAGATTTCCCACTTGGTAGAACAAAAAAAACTTTCTTCCCTCGACATAAACCTATTTAACAGCAATTTGAGTTACTTCAGTTCCTCCATAGTCGACCAGTTCCCCCATATCAAGCTAACAATTGGCTCAACTTCATAACAACTTGTTGCTTAGAAGATGATACTGACAACCCTATTGGTGCTCCTCTTTCCTTGGGCTTCTCGACAAGCCACTTTAAACCAACCACTTTAAGAATTATACCCTTATTCAAATGCCCTTCCACCATTTGGTCCAATTACCTAAAATTCATAGCAATGTGATCTTTATCTTTGTTTCCGAAATAGAAAGCGGATATCTCTATTTCAATAGGAAGGACCTGCAAACCCTGAAGATGCACTGGGGTTTCACCCTTTTCTATTCTCTGCACAAGTTCTTTTATTACAGCTTCTGGCTCTTTCTCCCCTACGAGAATCAGATTCTTCTTCTTAACCTTTAGCAGGATTTCTATGAGTCAAGCCTGCTCATACTCCAGTGACCAAAGAGAATAACAACACAAAAGAAAGAGCAAAATTTTGAGCCAAAAGTTTCTCACAAAGTCAAGGTTCTAGTCCTGACACCCCTGTTCAAATTTCTATTGTTGAATATAAAGAAGCTTGTTACAACTTTTCACTATAGTCAGCATGCCCTTGTAGGTCATTTTGAGAGTGAAATTCCCTCTTAAATTATGATTTGGGCTTCGGTCATGCACTTGTTGCACAAAATACAACACATCATTATCTACTTAACTGTACCTCAACCTATCATCTCTTTCTCTAGTTTATCCATGTGTATTTAATAATTTATCCTCGTTATCATTATCATTATCATCATTATCCTTGACTTTACCTATCATCATTATCTACTTGACTGTACCTCAACCTATATGTTGCTGCTTATCTATGGGAAACTTTCTTGAATATACAGCCTTCCATTCCAGTTCAAAGTAGAATGATTGTCTAGGAAAGAAATGTGTAGCTGCCACACTAATACACTATGCCCATTTCACTTGTAAGAAAATTAAGCAAGGAAGAAAGCTGTTAGCAAGGATGCAACTGAAATCATAACATAGATAGCTTAGAATATGCAAAAATATTTTTAAGGTCGGTTGCAACCAAAAAAATAACAACAGGAAGGTTCAACAAACTGGCACACAGGTAGATGTTAATATGAGTCTCAAGAATATGTGCATGTTGTGCATGCATATGCAACAAATGAAGTGTCATCATACAAAACATATTACACAACATATAAATCTTCATAATGTCGATATCATACATAGGAATAAAAAATGAATGAATATTGTCATGGGGGTGAAGCTAGCTCTAAGACCATATGATGAAGGTTGTAAAGTGAAAGTCCCTAAACAAACTCTATGAACTTGCAGAAGGTGGACAGATACCATCACAAGAAAATAGAACTAATGGGCATACCAAATAGCAGTGTTTCATATATCGTCTCGGGGAAAGTATCGGCGAGGGTTTGAAATATAACTTCTCGGTGGTATCTGCGGAAAATATCAGAAAATGTCTGCAGGCCACAAAAAATACAAAAATACTCATTTTTTTCAATTTTTAAAACATATAAAGCAACAACAACATCAAATAGACACATTGTTACCTAAATATGATGATACAAGTAATAAATAAGATGCATAAGATGTCAAGTGGTCACATATCTTCACTAAACTGAAAATTCTAAAACATGTGCCTCATAGGATGATACAAATTCACATCAGAAGCTCAAAATAAATGTATGTCATGAGATGAATCATCATGAGGCGTCTAGATACTAAATAGTACATAATAAAATCAAAATGATAGATCATAGGAATCCCAATCATTGATTCCCTCTACCCCTTTGACGGGTAAAGGGCACCACTCGTCCTCTGGAAGCAGTAGGTGGTCGTGGAGGTGCTCGGGAGGTGCTTTGAAAAATGAGTGGCTACAGGTATAGAGCTAAATTTATGGATGAATATCAGTCAATTATGACCAAGAAGATTGGGCTGAAAAAATACAATAAAGAGCTTATCAGCAAGCTTCTTAGTAATATGGCATTTGATAAAGTGAACTACATAGTTTTTTTCCGTGCACTTTCCAATATTAAAACAAGCACTGACATGTCAGAAGACAAACTACTTAGCCCATTGAAACCTGTTCTACTTGACATTAGCAAGGAGCGGAAGAAATCATGGATTGATTAGATACAACAGTATACACATGAGGTATAATTGTCATCTTGAAAAGAGTCCATAACTAATATTTAAATGCCAAGAGAAGCTTTGACTTGGTAGCTAATTAATCGTGTGTTCCTTGCAGCTGACCACCTCTGGAATATCTGATGAAGAAACAAAAGCCTCAATGAACTCTATAAATCCAAAGTTTGTTTTGCATAATTACTTATGCCAGACTGATAAAATAGGCCTACTGGAGTTTATGTTTTGAGTTTCTCTGAAACACCGAAAAAAAAAAAAAAATTAATTTTTTATATAGCAGGCTGATATTTTGGTTCAAATTGCGATATATTCATAATATCACAATATATTCAAACTATTGCGATATATTGAATACATCGGATTTATCGCGATATATTCAATCCGATATATCGGAGCTCGTAAAATATCACCGATAAATCCGATATATCCGATATATCGGCGATATGTGCAACACTGCCAAATAGACCAAAATAGTGACAACATATTTAGATATTAAATTCGACAATTCAAAATAATCATGAATAATTATCTATTTATATCCAACAAATGACCACACAAGTAGGTTAATGGAACTAAAAGAGTACAATCGATGTAATACAATGACTATAAGTAGGTTAGTTGGACTAAAAGAGTAGAAGGACAAATGCAAAGGAAGAGATGTATCCAAAATAATGAAAAACATCTTAAGGGACCATGTCAAGGGGTTCTGGATATGGAGTCCAAGGCTGAGAGTGGCTGTGTAATTTATTTAATATTTTTCTCTCGACACCTTAATATTCAACAAATAACAATAGTCCTCATGTATGGTAAAAAAATCACTAACTTCAGACAAAATATCTTATCCTGATCACAAAATATTATAATCCTATGCTTTATCATCTTTATTCCTTGCACACGGATACAAACAAGCAACAACAATCAAAGATGGAGAATTGGAAACGATAAATTATCTCAAAGTAGTTGTTCTATAACTCCAATTTGAAAGGAGTTGTGCCTAGGCCAATATTTTCAAAATATATGTATTGTTTTAAGGTGCCCCTTATGAACACAATGCCAACATGTAAGACTTATTGAAATATTGATTCCCATTAGTGGTTTCTTTTGTGATTCCTCCTTACTCTGCACTCATTATTAAGGCATTTTCAGTGCTCAAGGGTATTGGATTAGAGAAAAATCCAGATTATGTAATCACTAATGGTTGTTATACTTACTTGTACAAGAAGCTTATAACACATGACATTCTTAGGGCTCGTGTTGCTTTCAAGCATTTATTAAGTCCCACTATAAAACAGAAGCTCAAGCCTCCACAGAGCCATGCAATGGCTTCATACTAAGGGCCAAAAAAAAAACCAGACTTGAAGGGTTGGATTCGTGAATTAAACTATAAAACATACAATGCAGTTCAAAATTAAAATGATGTATATACCTTTCCAACTTGGGGTATACAATCCAATCCAATAGACGTTCTAGGTATGAATTCCCATCATCCCAAATGTGTTCATGTTGAATTTGAAGCTAAAGCAAAGTCTTCCATTAATAATAAAACTCCATTGCCAATGACCAAAAATAAGAATACCAAATACAATTTTAGGGCAGAATACTCACAAGTTTGTCTGGTCGAGGGGTAGTGCCAATGGGGCATGCCCATGCCTGATCTGAGACATGGATATCTAGAGTCCAATAGGGAAACCATGTCCTCCCTCAGCATCACCAGCATCCTTCCTGACATTGTTTTCTCTTGCTATTTTCTTTATTCTCCTCTTCTTTGTTTGTTCTAAGATGTATTGAAGTTCCTCTTGAAATCAAAATAAAAGTCAATTCACAATGCTTCTTTCATAAATAACGTGATCTTTTGATATAGGAATGCATTTATTGATATCCCCCTCCAAAAAATCAAATAGGAAATATTCCCCACCAAAAAATCAAATTTCATGTTTTTATTAGACATTTTATTTTGAACATTTTTAATGCTTAAAAAAAAAGTTATATGTACCAATACTCCTTGAAAAATCAAATTTCAAGTTTTAGTTGGACATTCTATTTTCAACATTTTTAATGTTTTAAAAATAAAAGTTATGTTAGAAATTTATCATAATTTGTGTAACTAAGGAATATAATTTTTATTATAAGATGTATTGGCTTATGTGAGCCCCCTAATACAGCCTAGATGAGGTTGATGTTTATTGCCACACTTTGAAAAAAATCCAATTTAACCACCTTTTCCCTCGATCATGTTTATCCTCTATTTATTTTGAAGTAGCTACAGGTTTAATGGAAATTTTGTAGGTATGGCTTGTGGCTGATGAGTATTTGGTTTAATAAGTCATGAGCTTTTACTCTTATTATCTGCTCGAAACTTTACGGAATTTACTACGGAAAATAAGTACTTTCAACCATTGCTACAAAGTATTCTATCTACAAAGTTTGAAGGATAGTCAAACCCAACATTTGGGTGAAGAAGATTGCATTGAATCCAATCCAAGGAGTCACCCCTCCCATATATGTGATGAACCATCCCTACTGAGATTAAGATACCCCAACCCTGCAACTACTTGGATGGGAATAAATGTGGATTAAAAGGAGAAGCTGAGAGAAGGTGATTCAAAGAACAGAAATCTCTTTGAAAATGTAGTAAGAGCAACTTTTGGCATCAAGAGTCTCTTCAAGCAAGGAATCATAATTTTCCTTCCAAGATGTTATGAATGAGATTCTGTAATCACTGTGAGAATTCTTGTTCCTTTTCTGAACAAGTTTATAATGTGCTTCTAAAACCTAACTCGAACACTAAGTGAAGTACATTAATAATATACAACTTAGGTTAACATACTCAAGATCAAAACCCCTGATTAACCTATTGTCTCTCCCTCTGATTCCTCACCCTATGGTTTCCAATTTTTCCCTAAAACCAACTGGTGACTCCATTCTCTTATTTTACAATAGAAGATCCAAGAGGGAGAGTAGTAGCGCGCTCCTATACAATTATTAGCATCTTCAGAAGTGAGAGGATGAGAAGATGCCATTACAGAATGAAGATTGATACAACATGTGCATTCACATAACAGTCATTAGACATGATGTTATCACAAAGAACACAGTAGGGATAGGAATAGTCTTCACTGCTCAGTGTAATTCAATGTCAACCTCAGGATAGATGATCTCCAATGCTAAGCCAAATTCAAATTATTATACCATATCAGTGACATCGGTCTTGGAAGTCTTGGAAGAATAGTTTGATCTATTGAATAGATAAGGAAATAGGAAAAGCATAATCATATAATGTTTCCCTTTGATGATGCACAGTCAGCATTTTGACCTTCAAACAGTTGTCACTTCCATACCTGGGCATAAGATAGCAAGTCGATAGCATCAACTTGGGTTCTAAGTGGATTTGTGCATGAAAGGAGAAGTTTTGGATATAACTTGGGCTGGTAAATCGGTGCTCAGAAAAATTTTGATCCCTTTCCAACTACAATAAACAACATTTTATGAGATTTGCGTAGAAAATTAGAGAAGCATATGTGGTGACCTCCTGAGAAGCAACCAATGATTTGAGGAATTTTATGCCATGTTTGGGGTGGTTTTCCTCTCCTCTGAATAGGTTGAAGAGGATTTGCTGTGTTTTCAAGTCTATTGTAGGCTCTTGGTGTGAAAGTAGCATGTTTCTCCATGAAAGCATCCTTAAAATTCAGTTTTGGGCCAATTTTATGGATGAGAAAAGCCTAAGAAACAGTTTTGGTGTGTTCTAGGTGCAACTAAGAACTATTCATGTCCTCATGTAGCAACCATTCGCAAGTTTGAGCATGAAAATGGAAACCTACAGTGACCTTCCTATAGTGGCTACCCTTAAAGTTGCAATAAAAACCCTTAATCACAATTATGGGCATAAAAAGGGGAAAAAAACAAGCATGGGAAGAATTATTAGCATCCGGGCCTCATTGAAGGTCTAAAAGGAGGCTACAATGATGCAAAAGTAGTTCTGAGCACATTAAAAAAATAATATTTCACCTAATCAGTAGTTTGGAGCTTGATGAGGTGGTTGTGGGTAAATTAAATAATGTTACAATTATCAAATATATACAACTCTCAAATATAAAAATCTGGGCATTACCGAAGCACGAGAGGGCCAAGATAATGATTATGGTCCTCTAGTTAAGGTGCAAATAATGTTAGCAAATTAATAATGTGAAAATGAGATATCCAAGTCATAACCAAGAGTTGCTTACAATTGTGTATTTACTATTCACTATTTATAACGACATCAAGATTTTTATTTGAGAAATAATGAAGTTGGGGTGGTTCAAAAACATAAACCCTTAGTGTGAATATCTTTGACAGTTTTAACCACTCAAAATGATGAATTTTGATACATACTTTCCATTAGTAATAACACCTCACTTTCAGTATGACACATACAAGGTTTGAAGAACTGAATCCTTTAGGCCAGCAAATGAAAGATCAAGTACTTTAGTAGACAAATGATTATGATCTTAAAGATTGCTATAGAGCTCCAATGGCCTTCTGATTCAACATCAAATGAATCTGGTTGAACAACATGGATTTAACTCGGGATATTCAAGAGGCTTTGTTGCATACAAGATATAATAATAAATATGGAAAAACCTACAGGCTACATCATAATATAGAATTATCAATAAGCAACCTTCTCAATGGAATAAATTTGGTAGAAAACTTTGATGATTGATTAAGGGCAGAATTTTGATAGAGTAATGCTACTCCATAGGCTGAATATGTTGATATCATGTTGTTTTTCTCTAGCTTGGAAAATTTGAGGGATGCTAATTCACTTGTTAGAGTTGTTCCCTCTTGTTTATGTGGTCCCAGGAGAGAAGGGAATTGGCTATGACTTTTTCGCAGCATGAAAATCCTGGATCACAACCATAGCTCTTTGTGGTACTCTGAAGCTTTTATAGGACATAATTAGTAGCAAATGGGAGCATATAAAGGAGGATGGAAGAATCATATGGTGTACTCATACTAAAGACCTATATCAGGCTTGCAGCCTACATAAATGACTTACAATAGTTACCTTCTGTGATATTATTGGTGTTGAGCAAAGTGCAAACCTTATCATTGCCTCAGTATGATATTGCAGACTTATTGTTTCTACCAACAGTCATATGAGCATCTCATAAGGTGATATTATCATTTCTATGGCTATGACATAGCATTACTTGTTTCAAGGTCAAAGGGTCATCAAAGAAGGTGCTAGATATAGGTTGGCATTTTTAGACATTTAGATGCATAAAGTGTAAACCTTTCATTAAGGATACTTTTGAGACAGGTTCACATTTCCCGAGGCATATTTGCATATTTGGAAGCATGATTATATTCATGGGAACCTTTCAGATCTCCCGAGACACTTTCTACATATTTGGATGCATGATTTGATATAGTGGCATTCTTTATATGGATTTTTGATGGGACACCCTTCACATAATGAGGACATGTGGGATTCTAAAGTTTAAACCCTCTACAAAGATGAGTACACTCTATTTAAGGAGTCATCAACCATCTAGGGAAAATGTTGGGTACATCCATGGCAATGGAATGGTGCTTTGCTGAGGCTGCCCCTCACTGTATCCCACACATGGCACACCCATAATTGTTGGAGTGACTTGCTTAAGGAGACTCTAGAAGATCATATTCAAATGATTTTTATGATACATAAGCCCTAATTAAAGGAGGCTTCCCATGAGGAGTTCTCTAGGAATAAGAAAAAAAACATCATTGGAACATCTTGACATTGACATCCTCAACAGTCAAATGAAAGCTTAGGTCTTTGGCACCCTACTTCCAAGAGAGTTTCTAGACTTTTCTATTATATCTTAATATTATTGATTGGAGGAGAAGGTGGACCTAGGGATCTCTAGAGCTTTCTTTGTTATATTTTTTTTTCAAACTAATCAAGGAGAAGGCTATAAAGAGGAAACCTCTTCTCATTTGCAAATCAGAAATTCAAGTGGAGAGAGATCACCGACAAATGTTGCACATGTGTCTTGCAAACAACAAACGATATTTTTTAAAGGTGAATCGGTCCTATTTTCTACTGTTCTAGTCTCTTCCCTAGAAGAAAAGTCTAAAATTATAAGAATGCAACATCTAGACACAATGAAAAGTTTAGAGAATGGAAACTGAACTTTGATTGTAAAGTTGGAAGGACAGAAAGGAAAAACTTAAGAGAACAAATCCCATTTCCATTCCATGTGGAGTTTTGGGGTTTGTGGTGGCTCCGAACGAGGGCTTGCATCTTTGGTCTAATATTAGTGCACCTTGCCCAAGGGGGTTCAAACCAAGCAAGTGTTGACACAGAAGTAGCCAAATGCATAACAAAATTGGTGACAATTGGTTGAGCATTTGAAACAAGAACCTGCTAGCACATAAGTAGCAAAATGGACAACTACACGGTGACAATTGGTTGAGCTAAATTCTCAACCAGTATACCAACTTTCTGTACAAAATGATTTAGCATAAGAATGGAAAGCCCCTTGAATAGATTTGTATTTAACTAGCTGTTGAAACTCCAGACTAGTGGTTGAGCAAGAAAGCAATAAGGAAACAGATTTGTTATCATAGTAAACCAAAGGAATTACACATAAGAGATATAGAAAACAACAAGATATCAGATTTTATTTTATTCTATTTTCAAGTAGATCATCATTTCATGGAATTCTGGGTAGTTTTTGGTAAGTTCTTAGCACTGTTAAATCAAATCTGGGCTCATTCAGACCCCAAACCGCAGCATACAAGTATCCTTGGAATGTTGTAACAGCAAATACATGTCTCTTGGCAGTAGCATTTCATCATTATTAATTCTGGGCAATGTTGTGGATGAAAACAACCCTAAAACACCCATGTTTTGGCCTCCTACAAGTATCAGAAGAGCAGTAGTATTTCATCATTATTAATTTTGGGCAATGTTGTGGATGAAAACAACCCTAAAACACCCCTGTTTTGGCCTCCTACAGCAGTAAATGGCTCAATTCTTTAAATCTGGGTCGACCTGGGCATGAAAACAGCTCTAAAACATCATCAAAACCATAGCAGCAGCTAGTCTTAGTGGGAAAATTGAGCCATTTAGGGGTGATGCCCTACAGTTTAAGGTGTTTTCATGCCTTGTTCCTGTAATATCCTGGGAAAGATCTGACCCAGATATTAACTCCACCTAAAAAACTTTTACAACTTTTACTAGTGAAATTTTGTGGCAAATCCTTCGAACCGGACATGAGGTAAGTGAGGGGTACTGGTGTACAGACTGAGGATGGTGGGATGAAAGTTTGATTCTGGAATTTATATGGGATTAGGTGCAGCAGCAGAAAAATATGTTTTTAGGAGGAGTCCTTGGCACAAGGTACTAGAGCCATTCACTTTTCAGCAATAGAACGAATCCATTGCCTACTTCGAGGCTTCCTGGGATTCTAGCATATGCCAACAAGACTGGGTAAGGGTTAAAGGTGTTTAGGATAGAGATATATCAGTCATGCAACTCATAAAATGGGCTGGAATGAAGACTAGGTGAACTTGGAAAAGTTTGGAGTGATTTGGGGCTTGATTGCACTCTGTGGACTGCTGAACTAGTTAGATTACAGGCTTTCCAAAACGAAGTTAAAAGCATTCAAATTCTTATTAAAGGGACTTATATGGATATAATATTGAACTAAAAACCTCCTCCAACTAACAGAATGAAAAATGGATCCTCAGAAAAGATTCAACAGCAAATATGGTGAAACTAGTCTAGATTAAGCACCAAACTAGCTAGTCTTGCATTTTAATCCCTTAAACTGCTCCAATAAATGATAAACTCTTCTATGACATTAAATAATGATCTGATATAACATACTGAACATATGCAGGTCGAAAATAATATATCATAATCCTTCTTTTATTGATTTAACTGTCTCCCAAAACAACAGTGCCTCACAGGCTAAATATTCATTACATTTGATGGAGTATGGAGAGAAGAAATAGAGTATTACTATGGCTCTACTATGGAGATACGATCCGGTCATCTACAGGTCATATGAATGTAAATGGATGCTTACTAAGCTTATGAAATTGTCTGGAGCGCATTCACTAAGTCATCCCTCTCCTTCAGGTAAAACTCTTCTAGATTTAGCTGTGAATGGAGAACGAGTGAGAAGAGAAGTATGGATATGATCTGAAGATGGTTACTGATATTGTACACCTTTGATGTCTGCAACAATGGCTGCACCAACTCTCCTTTATCCCCTGAGCGCACTCCCAATTTCTATCTTCTTCAATGGATGGATCTTCACCAAAACTAGTTGGAGAATCATTGCTGGAGGAACCTGTTCTCTTGAATGACTGTAGATCTTCAATGGAGGCTGGAAGCATGTGTTACTAGCTGAAATATCTTGACATAGACCTGCAGAACACTCTCTGAAAACTAAGGGCCTTGGGGCACATCAGCCAAGAAGCACAGCTGAGGCACATCACTCAACTAGACAAGCATCAGATCTCTGATGAGAAAACATAAATGATCAAAAGTTCTCAAATGGAGTTGGTTGGATTCTTTTATAAACTTCATGATGACCTGCTGAGCAAGTTCTTGGCTTGGTGACCTGTGAGAGTAGGTTACTGACTTTCCCATTCTACTCCAAAGCCACGAGAGTGCCTTTCTTGAGGAGAATAGCAACTTCTGAGCTTTCAAAACTTTCTTTCCTTCAACTCCTTCATTGAATTTGGGCAAGTGCACTTTAGGTATCTTTTCTGGTTGTTTCTATTTTCTTTCAGAAAGCTTTTCTGAATCTTTCTACTTTCTTTACTTTCCTCTTTCCTGCTTTTGTCTGATTTTGCTAGCTTTTGTCAGTTTCCTTTCTGGGTTCATCTTGCCAACTTGTCTCCACTAGATTCCTTAGCTTTTCTGAGACTTTACCACTTAGGAAAGTTTGGCTCACTTACCAATTCGAATTTACTAGCCAAGTCATCAACCACTTGGCACATTTATTATCAATAAACATTTAAATGGAAATAATACAACTCAGAAATAATTTAACTTAGCAATTAATTAATTATCCAGTAATTAATTAATTGTTATGGTGTAATTCCTCAAAATTTTCCCAATTAATTAATTTCTCAATTATTCAATCACTTGGACTTAGTCATGGGGTTAATAACTGCATGGGGGGCCCTCCTTGTCCATTTAATTCCCAAATACAACCTTAGGCATCTTCCATAAGGTAGTTTCCATACTTGCTCATTAATTAAATAATTATTGCCTAGGTGACTTAGGCAAAAATTACCCCATGGACCATGGAAAAATATGGGGACATGACAGTCCTCCCTTCCTAAGATTGCTTGTCCTTAAGCAATGTCAGAATTCCACCAGGATTCTGCTACACCACTCTGATTGTAATTGTCCCCATCCACTATACAGTTTGTAAATTAAACTTGGGCCTTCAAAAAAATGAAGAAAAACTGCACTGTAATTTCTATCTGCCATTAGCCAACAAATGAACAGAATTTTAACCCAGTTAGGATAACTGAGCAGAATTCCTAGGTCCCACTGTTTCTCCTGCAAGGAGCAGAATTATCCTGTCATCTTTGGCAATCTGTCACTCAAGTGTATGCCAGGATCCCAAAGTATCAACTGCATTTTCCCCATCATCAGAATAATTTTAAAGAATCTGTCATCAAACATGTGCCTTTTCATCCGGGGAATAACTGCTAGGGCATTGCCTCCAACCAAACCAAGTGGGGAGAAGAATGTCTCTTCCAGTGAAAACATCCAATGGCTCAACTCTCTTCCATTGGAGAAAAATTTCAAGCATCCCTCCCAGCATGTGTATTCCCTCCACATAAGCCAACTTCTGCAAGTAAAATGTCCCATTAATTTTTCTTGGCAACTTGCCTGCTTAGCTGCCTTCCCTTGACCATGAGCATAAAAAAATTTGCAAGGAGGTTTCATGCTTGTCAGGTAATCTTACACCCAATCAATATGTGGATGAGTGACATCAAATGGCTGCAAAATATAATGTTGTTGCTGCTCACAATTCAAGACAATGTCAATTATAATAAGAAATTTATTGCAGAAACAAGAAAACCTTTTACTCCAAGATTTCTCTTTTTTGTGATTCCTCTATCCATCCATCCAATGGATGAATCGAATATCTTGCTTGCTGATTCATATGAGCTGAAGTTAGCCATCTCTGCTACACTAAGATCTATCTCCCATAGGAGCATATCATGATCCACCTGTGGTACATGTGGCATCAACAAGAAAAACTTCTTCACCCATTGTTCATTCCCCATTGTTATAGCTGAATCCATGACATGTGGGGAAGGAATGCGAACCTTCTTGGTATGTCTGCAACCTTTAGTAATCAGACTTATGGCTGCAACTTCTTCATTATTGGTTGGCCCAAATTGGGTTCTCTCATCCCACTTTTCCATGGGAGAGTGACTGTTTCCAAGGAACATCTCAAGTTCCCTTAGGAAATGATCAAGTGCTTGGTTTTCATCAAACTGTTCTGCACACTCCTCAAACACATATAAATATAAATGATCCTCATGATCCACCATTTCATGAGGTTCCTCGATATGATCATGAATGCTTTCATCCAAATGAAGTTGACTGAATGGTGTGTAGGAGGGTACGGGGGATCCTTGCAACTTTTCATGAAGCTGCAATATTTTTGTCTTAGATTCTTGGAGGGCACTTTGAGCGCTTCTTAAAGAATATTTGGTGGCCATTAATTCATCATTCAGCTTGCTGATCTCTTCATCATCCCTCAAGGATGTACCATGAAACAATTTTACAAGCTCCAATAAACTATCTCTATCAGAAAGTAGGTTCAAGAATTTACCTTTTATGCTTGCCATGGCTTCCTGAAATTCTTCCATGTCTCTCATGGAAGACTGCTCCCCCAAATTTCAACAAAGTGTTAAGATTTAATATGCTAAGACAGAAAATAGCAGCATTACATTCCATTTCACAATAATAGCATATACATGATCACTGAAGAAACAACAAGCACAGCAAAAACACAAGAGACACAGATTTATCCTGGGAAACCCTCATGGGGTAGAAAACCCAGCAAAGCTTCCTCAATATAGATGACCAGCAATATACAAATATGCAAACCAAAGACATGATCTCCTCCTCCACCATATCAGACCTCTCCTCCACAAGTGCGCTACATTCTGAGTGAGGGAAGTGTGTGTATAATGAGGAACACACCTCCTCTATTTATACACATCTCCGACTTGTACTTTATATTAACTAGGTTGGCCCCAACTCTACCACTGGGTTAAACACCCCACTACAACTGACTGGGCCGACCCCTCTAGGGTGGTCTAACAACCCTTTGACCCACATAACACATACAAGGTCGACCCCCACTAGGGAATTCTACTAACCCAAGTTACCACATTCCAACAGAGGAATAAACATCTCTGGATATACAATAATATCTTCACGGAGGAATGAAACATCTCCAGAATAATAAAGTACAAATATAATATTCTTAGAAGTTACAATATCTCAACACTCCCCCTTAACGAGAAGGATATTATAACAGCATTTGCACGAGCAAGGAGTCATCGACATCATACATGATACATCTATAAATCATTGGAAGCTTTCTCAACATCATCAGTAACTCAAGCAGTTACTGGAACATCAACATCTTCAGTACTGAGTCTTTATCTTCTGTAGCACTCGAACAGCTACAGCAACATCAACATTTGTATCCTCACGATCAATAATATCGTCATCGCACAATCATCAACATCGTAATCACACAATCATCAACATCGTCATCACACGATCATCAGCATCGTCATCATACGATCATCAACATCGTCATCACACGATCATCAGCATCGTCATCATACGATCATCAGCATCGTCATCACACGATCATTAGCATTGTCATCACACAATCATCAGCATCGTCATCATACAATCATCAGCATCGTCATCATACGATCATCAGCATCGTCATCTAGATCATCAGTATTAGTATCCACACCAATACAAGTATACACATCATCAATACAAGTATCCTCATCAATACAAGTATACATATAATCAATACAAGTATCCTCATCAATACAAGTATACACACCAATACAAGTATACACATTATCAATACAAGTATCCTCACTAGGACAAGTATACACAATAGCATCATACCCTGCAACACACACGATCATATTACAAGATGATCAATCCCACTCTCTTTAGGACATAGGTCCATGGATGATACAATCCAGATCAAGTTCCAGGATGATCAATCCTTATCACTTTAAGACAAGTCTCATGTCTAGGGACGATGCAATCCCAATCATGTACCTTTTGAACCGAGGTCCAGGGACGATCCAGTCCTATCATGTACCTTTTGAACCAAGGTCCAGGGACGATCCAGTCCTATCATGTACCTTTTGAACCAAGGTCTAGGGACAATCCAGTCCTATCATTCAATTCTCAGAGACCTCTGTCTACAGCTCAATTCAAGGGACCGATGTCCGGGGACGATCCAATCCCCATTCTCGGAGACATCTTGTCTACGGCTCAATTCAAGGGACCAAAGTCCGAGGACGATCCAATCCCCATTCTCGGAGACATCTTGTCTATGGCTCAATTCAAGGGACCGAAGTCCGGGGACGATCCAATCCCCATTCTCGGAGACATCTTGTCTACGACTCAATTCAAGGGACCGAAGTCCGAGGACGATCCAATCCCCATTCTCAGATACATCTTGTCTACGACTCAATTCAAGGGACCAAAGTTCGGGGACGATCCAATCCCCACATGTCCACCAAGGACTTCATTTTCGAAGACATATGTCTACGGCTCACTTTAGGGCTGAAGTCCAGGGATGATCCAATCCCCACATGTCCATTAAGGACTTCATTCTCGAAGACATATGTCTACGGCTCACTTTAGGACTGAAGTCCAAGGATGATCCAATCCTCTTATGTCCACTGAGGACTTCATTCTCGAAGACATACGTCTACAGCTCTCTTTAGGACTAAAGTCCAAGGATTATCCAATCCTCATATGTCCACCAAGGACTTCATTCTCGAAGACATACGTCTACGACTCTCTTTAGGACTGAAGTCCAAGGATGATCCAATCCTTCTTCTTTCTTGGAGACATATGTCTACGGATCCTTTTAGAACATGTGTTCAAGGATGATGCAATCCCCTCGTCAAATTAGACCTTGTCTAAGGACCATCCACCAACCTCTCTATTGGCATCACCAATATATGTATCCACATCATCGATCTCACTATCAATGCAGGCAATCTCATCATAAGTGACCACATCACTCCCCCTCTTGAAAAGGGTCCTACCAAGCTTGTCTCGGAAAATACTCAAACTTTACTTGAGGTAGGGGTTTGGTTAGTACATCGGTAACTTGTTCACTTTAGGTAGAGGTTTGGTTAGTACATCGGTAACCTGTTACAAATTAGAACTTTATAGTTCCTTTCTGCACCATATCTTGTATATAGAAATGCCATATCTCTATGTGCTTTGACTTGTCATGGAACATTGGATTCTCTGCCATCTTGATACAACTCCGTTTGTCACATAGGATCACAGTAGGGTCCATTTCTAAGTCAAACAATCCTGAGGCCATACCGCTTCACAACTAGCAGAGCAAGCAGCCATATATTCCGCTTGTGTTGAGAGCAACACTGGACTGCTTCCTGCTAAACCACAAGAACATGGTTGATCCCAGACAATAACATCCTCTCGATGTGCTCTACCTGTCTGATACACTTTCTGCTCAATCAACATCTGTATAGCCATCTGAAGTCATGATCTCCAAGATAGCATGATCAAAGTCTATCGTATCCTTTAGGTACCTCATCACATGCTTTGCAACTTATCAGGTGAACACATCTAGTTTCCACTAGATACTGACTCAAGGTGTTCACATCAAAGCTTATATCTGACCTAGTATTTGTTAGATACATCAATGACCCAATAATTTGACTGTACAGAGTTATATCCACTAACTCTAATGAGTCATCCCCTAACAGCTTCAAGTTGGAATCCATGAGAGTGGCCATTCCAACACCTCAATTCCTTTTAATATTTCTCGGCATACTTTCCCTGGTTGAGAAAGATTCCTTCTGAGCCTTGCCATACTTCCAGACCTAGGAAGTAATGCATCAATCTGAGATCTTTCATTTTCATTTCTGCATCCATCTATCTATTCCATCTCTCGTCAGATGGGTCTACTGATATAAGCCTCAACATCATTCGAACTTTTTGGTGAGTTCCTTCTTGCATCCATGTCATCTGTGTATAGAAACCATATTCAACCTTGTAGAAAAGGTTGATATCCACATCACCCATGGTGATCACTAAGCTCATCAATTGACTATCGATCCTGGGTACCCAAATAGAGATTTCTTCAATTGAATCCTTGATTCGCACTTCTTCTTCAATTATATCATTAAGATAATGGTCTTATCTAGACACTTGGAGCAAACATCTCATCATGATTCTCTTCCTCTTTCTAAGAGAATCTTCTAGTCACGAGCCTTCTATATTTTGTTTGATTTGTAAATCTTCTTGTTGAACATCCATCACTTGTTCGGTGTTCATCATTCTTCATGATCTTTCCTACAAATCAAAATTAAGTACATGATTAGTAATACTTCATAATCATGAAATCATGTTGACATGATAACCTATTATGCATACAGATATCATTTACATATTTATGAAACTATCTTGACCAAGACTTTGGCACAACACTTTTACATATCCTGTATGCATATAGTGGCTATCTAGATGCCTTCCATCTCTACCAGAACATACTATCGAGAGTGTGCACAGCTCTCAGCATGTCAGCAAAGAGGTTTCATTCTAGACAAGAAACAATGGAATGTTTGTCCAATTTACCAATCATATGCATATTAGTAGTATACTGTTCAATGCTATATGAATGTTTACACTTAGCATGATATATTCTAGGAATACAAATATGTATACAACTATTACAAGCAATATCATTTACTATTTCAAATAACAACTCAAATACTTATCTTTTATGTTTGTGTGGTTGCCTCCCGCTTAATCTTCTATATGTCTTTTGAACTTCTATACATTCTGTACCACAGTGCAAGCTCAAGTGTCATCCTCATGATCTCGTACACAAACATACATTCATTAGTGTATTCTCAATATTATCAAAACATTATAATTCTAAATAATCTTGAATATGTATAGTCATGATCATAGATAATAAACATTAGTATTCAACGTTTCAAGGAAGTCTTCTTTTACTCATGCATATTCTTGTTTGATCTGGTTAGTTAAATCATCAATCAGGATAAGAGACATAATATGCATAAACCCTTGATTATTAACTTTATGAATAAGCATATCTAATCATACCAAGTATACTTATATAAGGGATCCTAACACAAGATTCATAGGAAACATACCTGGATTAGTATATTTGTTTAACATACCTAATCAATATCTTCTTTGTTCTCTTCAATGATTTAGAGATCCTGTGCTGGAACCTACATATGTCATAGGTTAAGCATAATAGAACAAAGTCATACATTCCTCGTAAGTAGAACTTCTATGTGATCAAAGATTATGGAGGAGTCTTTGTCTTCAGGTTGTCATGGTCATGGAACTTGATTTGTCGTTCGTGATGTACCTATATCTTGTTAGTAGACAACATCAACCTCATACAACACCACAGTGCATTAGTACAATCATATAGCCCTAATCAATGAATGTCTTTTATCATTCACATACTTTTACTAGGGTGATAAGACAATTCTAACATTAATCAAGATTCTACTAATAAATAATATGAAGAAAAACATATTATGAACTTAATCAAGAATCAGATTTCAAGACATACCTGAACCTCCTTAAGTCATACCTGTTGAGACTTCTTGTAGTCTTCTTATGTAAGGCCTTAGTCTCAACTCCCCCTGAAACTTGATTGGAGCTTGATTAGGGTTTTCTAGAGAAACCCTAAAAATTCAATCTTTGACTTTCACACTTCTAAATGGATGGAAGGATGTGTCTTGTTGAGCTGATCAAACTAGCATACTTCAATTTTGAAATCTCCAAAATTTGACCCCTCAACTTCGAAACTTCTGGATCTTCTGGACAGGATCCCGAACTAGGGTTTGATGAAGCACACCCTTCTTCCTAATCAAAAGGTTTGATCCAAGGCTCTAAACTCTTATTTTTCTGAGGAGCTTCCAGCCGTGGTCACAGACTTCAAAAATTCCAACTTTTGCTAAAGCCCTAATTTTCCATCTTTCCTATCAAAATCCCGAACTGGGGTTTGATCAAGCCCGGTCTTCTACCCATCCAAAAAATTCGATCTTGGTCTCTAAATTTCGATTTTCCTGAGTAGCTTTCATCCATGGAATCCAATTCCAAAAATTCTAACTTTCTCCGAAACCCTAAATTCCGGAAGCCATGAATGAAGGTGCTCCAAAAATAATTCTGTTCTGACATAAATATGTACCTAATTGTTTCTGCTGTAACTCCGAATGTTTTGATCCACAGGGTCTGGAAATATTTTTTGTGGTATCCTGACCTGTCATCTTTCCATCTCAACAGGTCTGACCTCAATTGGAGTTTCTGAGAGAGAGTTATGGCAAGTGTCGCAACGTGACCTGTTTATGGCATAAAAACGGAGAGCAAACTTGTACGGCGTGCCACGTGTCACTGCTTCAACCTCAGCCTCTGAAACTGTTTCCTAAGATAGTACAGTCTGTGTACTACCTTTCATGTTTTACGAAATTTCATTTTCAGCTTCCTAGCCCAAGTTATGACCTTTTTTCCAAGGTCACCGGATTATGACTGAGATCTGGAAGAGGCAGAAACCCTAACTTGTATTGATCATAACTTACAAAGTACAATGAATCTGAGGGTTCCCTTTCAACACAAGGTACATGGGGATGATATCTATGACCTGTAAACGTTTCAGATCCTGAAACTTTGCTGAAATGGATTTATAGCGAAAGTTCCACGATGACGGGTTTTTGCTATATAAAACCCTAACCTTCAAATTGTCACAAGAGAAGCAAGTGTCGTAAGTGCCATACATTGCCTTCCTTCAGGTTAACTATGATACCATGTTAAGATTTAATATGATAAGATATAAAATAGCAGCATTACATTCAATTTCACAATAATAGCATATACAGGATCACTGAAGAAACAACAAGCACAACAAAAACACAAGAGACACAAATTTATCCTGGGAAATCCTCATGGGGTAGAAAACCCAGCAAAGCTTCCTCAATATAGATTACCAGCAATATACAAAGATGCAAACCAAAGACATGATATCCTCCTCCACCATATCAGAACTCTCCTCCACAAGTGCGCTACATTCTGAGTGAGGGAAGTGTGTGTATAATGAGGAACACACCTCCTCTATTTATACACATCTCCGACTTGTACTTTATATTAACTAGGTCGGCCCCAACTTTACCATTGGGTTAACACCCCACTACAACTGAGTGGGCCGACCCCTCTAGGGTGGTCTAAAAACCCTTTGGCCCACATAACACATACAGGGCCGACCCCCAATAGGGAAGTCTAATAACCCAAGTTACCACATTCCGACGGAGGAATAAACATCTCCGGATATACAATAAGATCTTCACAGAGGAATGAAACATCTCCAGAATAAAAAAGTACAAATATAATATTCTTAGAAGTTATAATATCTCAACACAAAGGTTATTCATTAAGGAATGTGTGTAATTGAGGGTGTGAAGGGCTTCTTGGATCTTCTGTTCATCCATCTTTAAAGATCCTGCAAGAAGATGAGGTCCTTGCAGATGTTTCTCCCCTTCATTTCCCATCGCCGGATCAATTTCATGCGGTGCACTTGAAGTTTTGAAATCTGATCTATATTTTTTTGCTGCAATATTTTCATCTTTCAAGTCCTCAAAAACATAATTTGGGCTGCAACATAAGTGCTCATTCATCCTTGATGCAACAAAAAGATCTTCTCTTAAATTTTCAGCCTTCATACTACGTTCCTTTTTAACACCAGAATTCTCAACCTCATCACTATGGGGGTCAACCATTCTAAATTTTTCAATGGAAATGGCTGCCATATCAGACTAAAATAATGACACATAAAAATCAGAATTTAATAACTCACCAGGTGTCATGTTATCCTCCTTATGAGGTGGAGTGTTGGTGGTTTGGCCTTCCATCAATTTCTCATTTTCAGTTTCTGTTGTTTCCATAACTTCTTCTTTCCCCATGGATATTGCACCCACGACACCATCACCAATGGGTATCTCCATGCCCCCCACAAATATGTGAGAGTACACATCTTTAGATGCTTCCTCACACTTAAACCATTCCTCAATAGATTCTCTTATGTCCATGTAGGCATCCTGCAAACACCCTTCTAGTGATTCAGTTTGGTCACTACATTCACCCCTATGACCAAGGATATGAAACTCAACATCCAGGGAATCCCTTATGCAGTAATTGTCTTCTGATGTGGCTGCAACATCATCATGACACAAATTAGTACAAAAATCTGAAAGTGGTCCATACTTTTGCATCATGCTTCTCTCTTCAATGAGTGGGGTTATGGTGCCTTGTTCTACCACTGATTCTACTAGTTCACATCTAATTGATGTGTGGTCAATTTCTACTTCCTTGTGAAGCTCATGTGGTGTCTTTGGATCTAGTTTAGGTTCTTCTTTTGGATCTGATCCAAAGTATGCCTTACCATCCTTAAGCTTACCAAGCTCCTCTGAGGAGATATTGGAATCCTCTACATAGAATCTTGCAGTAGATTTTGCTCCCAATCTATCAACAACCTCATGATTAGTCTTTGGTTCTTGCTTCCCCAAACAACATAGTGAAGCTTCTGCCTTGGTTGTTTTAGGGTCAGGATTCTTGGAGGCTCTTTTGGAAGAGGATCCAAACATTCTTGTGAGGTGTAAATAACATCCATCCACTGAAGCTCTTGCTTCTTTTAGGCACTCTTCAGAAGTAGGTTGATATTTGGTTGTAGAACATGCAACCTTTTCCTGCATATAGCTATCAGAATAACCATAACTTATTCTACCAATCATGATTTCATGGGTCATACTTGGAGAGGGTACTTCTCGGATTTCTTCTTCCTCATACTGTCTACAATACTCTTCATATCGCTCAACAAATTCATCATCATATTGCTCATAAAAATCCTCATCGGAGTAAGAATCTTCTTCACTAAATATTGACATGATTACCAATTCATTAAATTAAGAGTCTTCTTTCCACAGGAGTAGAGGAAAGAGCTCTGATATCATTGTAATATCCTGGGCAAGATCTGACCCAGATATTAACTCCACTTAAAAAACTTTTACAACTTTTACTAGTGAAATTTTGTGGCAAATCCTTCGAACCAGACAGGAGGTAAGTGAGGGGTACTAGTGTATAGACTGAGGATGGTGGGATGAAAGTTTGATTCTAGAATTTATATGGGATTAGGTGCAGAAGCAACAAAATATTTTTTTAGCAGGAGTCCTTGGCACAAGGTACTAAAGCCATTCACTTTTCAGCAATAGAACGAATCTATTGCCTACTTCGAGGCTTCCTAGGCTTCTAGCATATGCCAACAAGACTAGGTAAGGGTTAAATGTGTTTAGGAAAGAGATATATCAGTCATGAAACTCATAAAATAGGCTGGAATGAAGACTAGGTGAACTTGGAAAACTTTGGAGTGATTTGGGGCTTGATTGCACTCTGTGGACTGGTGAACTAGTTAGATTATAGGCTTTCCAAAACGAAGATAAAAGCATTCAAATTCTTATTACAGGGACTTATATGGATATAATATTGAACTAAAAACCTCCTCCAACTAACATAATGAAAAATGGATCCTCAGAAAAGATTCAACAGCAAATATGGTGAAACTAGTCTAGATTAAGCACCAAACTAGCTAGTCTTGCATTTTAATCTCTTAAACTGCTCCAATAAATGATAAAATCTGCTATGACATTAAATAATGATATGATATAAGATAATGAACATATGCAGGTCGAAAATAATATATCAAAATCCTTCTTTTATTGATTTAACTATCTCCCAAAACAACAGTGCCTCACAGGCTAAATATTCATTACATTTGATGGAGTATGAAGAGAAGAAATAGAGTATTACTGTGTCTCTGCTATGGAGATAGGATCAGGTCATATGATTGTAAATGGCTTCTTACTGATCTTCTGAACTTGTCTGGAGCGCATTCACTAAGTCATCCCTCTCCTTCAGGAAAACTCCTCTAGATTTAGTTGTGAATGGAGAACGAGTGAGAAGAGAAGTATGGATATAATCTGAAGCTAGTTACTGATCTTGTACACCTATGATGTCTGCAAAAATGGATGCACCAAATCTCCTTCATCCCCTGAGCGCACTCCCAATTTCTATCTTCTTGAATGGATGGATCTTCACCAAAACTAGCTGGAGAATCACTGCTGGAGGAACATGTTCTCCCGAATGACTGTAGATCTTCAATGGAGGCTGGAAGCATGTGTTACTGGCTGCAATATCTTGACATAGAACTGCACAACACTCTCTGTAAACTAAGGGCCTTGGCGCACATCACCCAAGAAGCACAGCTGAGGCACATCACTCAACTAGAGAAGCATCAGAGCTCTCATGAGAAAACATAAATGATCAAAAGTTCTCAAATGGAGTTGGTTGGATTCTTTTATAAACTTCATGATGACCTGCTGAGCAAGTTCTTGGCTTGGTGACCTATGAGAGTAGGTTACCCACTTTCCCATTCTACTCCAAAGCCATGAGGGTGCCTTTCTTGAGGAGAATAGCAACTTTTGAGCTTTCAAAACTTTCTTTCCTTCACCTCCTTCACTGAATTTGGGCAAGTGCGCTTTAGGTAGCTTTTCTGGTTGTTTCTATTTTCTTTCAGAAATATTTTCTGAATCTTTCCACTTTCTTTACTTTCCTCTTTCCTGCTTTTGTCTGATTTTGCTAGCTTTTGTCAGTTTCCTTTCTGGGTTCATCTTGCCAACTTGTCTCCACTAGATTCCTTAGCTTTTCTGAGACTTTACCACTTAGGAAAGTTTGGCTCACTTACCAATTCAAATTTCCTAGCCAAGTCATCAACCACTTGGCACATTTATTAGCAATAAACATTTAAATGGAAATAATACAACTCAGAAATAATTTAACTTAGCAATTAATTAATTATCCAATAATTAATTAATTGTTATGTTGTAATGCCTCAAAATTTCCCCAATTAATTAATTTCTCAATTATTCAATCACTTGGACTTAGTCATGGGGTTAATAACTGCATGGGGGGGCCTTTTTGTCCATTTAATTCCCAAATACAACCTTAGGCATCTTCCATAAGGTAGTTTCCATACTTGCTCATTAATTAAATAATTATTGCCTAGGTGACTTAGGCCAAAATTACCCCATGGACCATGGAAAAATATGGGGCATGACAGTTCTAGCCATTGTTTTATCCTGCCCACCAAAGATATCAAAACTGAATTGAAACCAGAATTTCCAAAATCACAAATCAAGCCAAAACTGGCTGATAAACAAATTTGAAGAACTAATCAACCAAAAAAAACATAAAATATTCAAATTTTAATAAAAAAGTTATATATCCATGACTTGTGTACATCAATGTAAATTCAAACCATTAAACACCAAATATACAAAGTCAATGCATTATATAACTTGTAAATGTGAATATAACATAATGCTATTGAGATATAAGTTTTAACTACTTTTGAGATACATATAATCAAATTTCTAAGAGACAACACATAAAAATTGAGTCTATAAATGGCTTGTAGAACCCAAAATCACCCTATCATAATCAAATAAGCACATAGTTTATCTAAACCCTGGCTCATTAGTCTTACTCAACCAAGACCAAGAATCTAAAATTTGCTTTCTCTTAGTGAAGGGCTTCTGAAACTATGGTCACTTGATGTTTTAAATTGGTTGGCACCCCCACTAGGAAGCATTTAGGTTTCAATCAATTGGCACCATTGAGTATCATATCCCCCTTACAAGTTTCAATCTTAAAATACCAAAATTGCTAGCTAAAGGGGTGCAAGAGGAAGGGTACAAAGGCTATTTTGAATTTATGTTGAAATGTTGGAAGATTTTTTAAATGCATTGAGAGCTACAAACACCACATTTTCTATCTTCTTCATGTGAGGGCTAATGGTTATGATTCCATCACCAAATATCCTGCGTGCATCTATTCCAACTCAATACTTGGGAAAGAGGAATGGAGGTTATGGAGAAATTGCAACATTTGCAAATATCTCTTAGGAATCTACAAGGGTCCCAACCTTTGCCTCTATGATCACAATGAAAAGATATATCAAATTTATTATCAGTGAGATACACCAATGTAAATTGTGCATTGACCAACCATACTCAATTACCTTCGAACATGTTAGTGATATGATAGATGTTTCCATGAATGGACTCAAAGTTCAAACACCATTCTAGGGACACAAGTGAGTAAATAAAACCAATGGGGATGACCTATACAAGAGACATGGAAAACACAGGGGTATTAAGGGAGAATCATCATGAGTGCACAAAACCTCACAATGATGCTTGTACAACACTTATAGATCAAATATTTCGTTCATGTAGTTTTGTGGTGGTTTTGGTCAATGTGCCTAGTCCATGATCCATAAAAACATATTTTAGGCCCTAATACATTAGTGTTCCTCCTCACATGTGCTTAGGGCCCTCACAAGTATCCCTGATGCACAAATCCTCATAATCGCACCCATATGAAACATATAGGAAAAATATTATCTTTGTAGGGGCTTTGTGGTGGTTTTGGACCTTATACATGGTCCATGAGCACTAAAATCCTATTTTACACTATGCAAGTGCTTTTCCTCTAACCATGTCTCAAGCCTCGAGATTCATCCCTGATGTGCAAATCTTTTAACAATATTTGTCTTTGGGGAGCATGGGCCATGCATGATCAACCCTAGGCCACCACATATACCCTTATATATAACATATCTTGGTACTATGAATTCGATATGTTGGCCATTTCAAGGTTTCACATAGCACATATGGTTCTCATATCCTAATCCGCAATCCAACAACAAACAACAAACAACATTCTTAAATGATTAAAATTAACCTTTGGGGTTCTTGGGACATGCTTGGTGCTGACCTAGGCCATCACATATGCCCTATATAGGGAATCTTAGCATATAAGTGAAATATGGATGTCATTTCAAGGTTTGGTGTGCTATATATTGTTCTCATTGATTATTAAGTCATGGTACAAGGGAAAAGTTTAGGGGTGAAATTTCTCCCATGGGCTAACTTTCCATGTTTTTCCCCAAGACCATAAGACACTGGAAGCACCCTTGATATCTTTTATTTGAAAAAAGGTACCTCTCAACCATACTTATAAAATTTCAATCATCCTCTCAGGCTTTGGCCTTGTTATCTCTCCTCTCACTACCATTTTTGTCCATTGGAAGCCACCAATCCATTATTTGTCAAAATTCTGGAGAAGCGTTTCCCTCTATCATCCAAATTCATTGTTGGCATCTTAAAAAAATATCTATGGATGTTCAAATTTGTTGAATATTGTAACTTCTAAGAATATTATATTTGTACATTATTATTTCGGAGATGTTTCATCCCTCCGAGGTGATTCTATTATGTATCCGGAGATGTTTATTCCTCTGATGGTTTGTGGTAACTAGGGTTATTAGACCCACCATGTGGGGGTCGGCCCTGAGTTTATATTTTAGGGCTTATTAGACTTCTCTAGGAGAGGTCGGCCCCATTAGGGATTTTGGTCAGTCGGGAATCAGTATAAGTAGAGGAGGAGAGCTCCTCATTTGACACACTTCCACAACTCAGAAAGTAGCGCACTTGTGTCTGGGAGGTTTGCATGTGAGGTAGAGAAGAAGGACAAGCCTTGGAGAACATCTTGTATTTTGGTTGATCATCTTATTGAGGAAAGCTTTGCTGGGTTTTCTACCCCATGAGGGTTTCCCAGGGTAAATTCTGTGTCTATCTTGTGATTATGTTTCTTTCAATGATCTTGCTAGTTTATTTGGTTTAAAACTTAACATGGTATCAGAGCTAGCCTGAATAGAACATCTTTCACAAGGTGAAATTATATTTCTCTCTCTCTCCCAAAATTAGGGTTTCCGCAAAAGTTAGTATTTTTGGATTCTCGTTGCATGGCTGAATAGCCCTTCTAAAGATCTATCTTTTGAGCCTTGGATTGAGGTTTTTGGTTGGGTAGAACTCTGGGAAAGTCAAACCCTAGTTTTACCAAAAGTGCAATAAACCAGAAATTCTGTTGCAGATCCGGAAAAGTGAAAAGTTAAAGTTTCCGGGTAAGTACTACTCTATCTCTTATCTCTTGGACTCCCCCAAGAGAAGATGGCTCCAAACACTAAGCTTGAAGACAAGCTATAAGGTATAGAAAATTTCCGGGCATGGAAATACAAAATTGGTCTCATTCTTGAAGAGAATTATCTTGCTAATTATATCAAGGATGAAGTTGCAGAACCTGAAGGAGATGAAGCCAAAGAGAAGCATAGGAATGATTTGATTAGGGCAAAGAGAATCAAAGCTGATTCTATTAAAGATCACTTGATTCCCCAAGTGGCTTCCAAGAAGACTCCAAAGGAAATGTATGATGCCCTAGGAAGAATGTATGAAGGAAAGAACATCAATAGGAAGATGAACCTAAGAACTCAGTTGAAGAGTACCAAGATGCACAAAGGAGAATCCATTCAAGACTACTTCTCAAGGGTCTCCCAAATCAAGGAGCAACTAGATGCCATTGGTGATACTCTTGATGAAGATGAACTTGTGATGACTACTCTAAATGGTCTCACTAGACCTTGGGAGTCATTTATACAAACTATGTGTGCCAGAAAGGAAAGTATGAAGTTTGATGTAGTATGGGAGGATTGTGTTCAAGAAGAGGCTAGGGTAGCCAACAGAGAATCCCTTCTCAAGGAGGATGACCAAGCCTTGGCCACACACATCAAAAGAGGAAGAAAGGGTCACTTCAAGAAAGTGGATCACAAGAAGTCTCAACCCTCTCATAGATTCAAAAGAAAAGGAGGAACAAACTTAGAAAGAGACCTCTCCATAGTCCAATGTTACAATTGTCTTAAACTAGGACACTATGCTAGAAACTGTACTTTACCAGAAAAGAAGAAGAAGAAGTTTGTTCACAAAAGACATCATGCACATATGGCAGAAGATGATAGTGAAGAAGAAGAAGAAGAAGAAGAAGAAGAAGAAGAAGAAGAAGAACAAGAAGAGGAAGAGGAAAGGCCTTGAAGGAAACGATCTAAAGTAAAGAAAGAAGATCCAGAAGAATATGTCCTATTTTCTGCACTCTCTGGATCTGTGTCTCGTGGAGAAGATACATGGCTCATTGATAGTGGTGCTTCAAATCACATGACAGGTCAAAAGAAAACTCTCTCAAGACTTGAATAAAAGTCTTCACCACAAAAGGTATCTCTAGGAGATGATTATCAATATCCCATCAAGGGAATTGGTGAAGCAAGCTACAAGCTTGATTCTGGAACACCCTTGAAGATGAAAGAAATTTTATATGTACCAGGTTTGAAGAAGAACCTACTCTCTATCTCAGCACTAGATAAGAAAGGTTTTAGAGTTGCTTTCATAGATGGACAAGTACTTATGTGGCCCAAAGGAAAATCAATTGAAGATGCAGTTGTCATTGGTGAAGAGGAAGGAGGTCTCTATAAGCTCAAGGGACATCCAGAAGTTTCCCTTTCTCATGAAACCTCTAGCCCCAGTGAGCTATGGCATAGAAGATTAGCTCACATTAACTACAAATCCCTACCCTATGTAAGGAAGGTGGTCATAGGATTATCAGATTTGAAGGTTGATCATAATGGCTCATGTAAAGGATGTGAGAAAGGGAAGAATGTCAAGAACCCTTTTCCAAAGAGTGAAACAAAGACTAAGAACATTTTGGAGCTAATACACTCATATGTATGTGGACCAATGCCCACCACTTCCCTAAGTGGGTTTGAATACTATCTCTCATTCATTGATGACTATTCAAGGAAGACTTGGATATACTTTCTAAAAGCTAAGAATGAAGTCTTTGGAAAATTCTAAGAGTTCAAGGCCTTAATAGAAAATCTCTCAGAAAAGAAAATCAAGATTCTAAGAACAGATAATGGTGGAGAATGTATTTCAAAAGACTTTGAAGACTTTTGTAAAGAAGCTGGAATCAAGAGAGAACTAACCACTCCCTACAATCCCCAACAAAATGGGGTTGCTGAAAGAAATAATAGAACCATCATGTAAGATGTAAAGACCATGATACATGACCAAGATCTACCCATGTATCTATGGGATGAAGCAGTTAGGACAACAGTCTATGTGCAAAATAGACTATCCCATAGTGCTCTTGAATTCAAAACTCCAGAAGAAGTGTTCACAGGAAAGAATCCTGAGGTAAGTCATCTCAAAATATTTGGGTGTCCTGTGTACATTCACATTCCAAAAGAAAAGAGAACCAAGTTGGATCCTTTTGGTAAGAAGGGAATATTTGTTGGATATTGTGAATCATCCAAAGCCTTCAGAATTTACATACCAGGTTTTCATTATATGGAAATAAGTAGAGATGTAACATTTGATGAAGAAGCAGCTCTCAAGAAATCCAGGAAGTGCCAACTTGAAGAAATCTATGAAGAAGATAGACCTCCTAGAATCACAGAAGCTATGCCCATCCCTGAAGATGATTCACCAGAGGATCATGACATGTTGGAACCACAAGAACCCCCTATTACAAACTTATCTAGGAAAAGAATGCCAACATGGGCTAGAGACATTATTCAAGGAGCTGAAATATATGGAGCTCCTGAAGGATCCACTAGAGAAAGAAAGAAACCAAAGCTAGTATCCAACTATGTGGCATTGATGTGTGATCTTATGGATCAACAACCTACTAGCTATGAAGAGGCAACTCAGAAGAAAGAATGGGTAGAAGCAATGACAAAAGAATATCAGTCAATAATGAAAAATGATGTTTGGGATATAGTTCCCAAACCAAAAGATAAAAGTGTGGTTTCTTCCAAATGGATTTTCAAGATAAAACATGTTGCAGATGGTAGCATTGAAAAATACAAGGAAAGATTTGTAGCCAAAGGATTCTCTCAGAAAGAGGGAATTGACTATGAAGAAACATTTGCACCAGTTGCTAGGTATACTTCAATTAGAACTATCATGGCACTTGCATCTATGATGAAGTGGAAATTACACCAAATGGATGCTAAGACAACTTTTTTGAATGGTGTAATTGAAGAAGAAGTGTACATAGAGCAACCAAAAGGGTTTGAGGTTAAAGACGGGAGAACTCATGTATGCGAACTAAAAAATGCATTATATGGATTGAAGCAAGCTCCCAGAGCTTGGTACGGAAGGATTGACAATTTCTTAACAAGCATGGGCTTTACCAAGAGTAAAGTTGACCCTAATCTTTATCTGAAAGTGATGGATGATGAACCAATTATTCTGTTGTTATATGTAGATGATCTATTTCTAACCGGAAATGAGAAACCAATTATTGAATGCAAGAAGAAGCTTTCTTCAGAATTTGAGATGAAAGATCTCGGATTAATGCACTACTTTTTAGGTCTAAAAGTATGGCAAGAACCAAAAGGAATCTTTCTAAATCAAGGTAAGTATGCTGTGGAGATTCTAAAAAGATTTGATATGTTGGAGTGTAAAGCCATGGCCACTCGCATGGACTCCAACTTGAAGTTATTAGTTAATGACTCATCAGAATTAGTGGACTTAACTCTATATAGACAAATCATTGGGTCATTGATGTATTTAACAAATACTAGGCCAGATATATGCTTTGCTGTAAATACCCTGAGTCAGTATCTAGTAGAACCCAGAAAGGTTCACTTAATAGCTGCAAAGCATGTAATGAGGTACCTAAAGGGTACATTAGATTTTGGTCTATATTATCTTGGAAATCATGAACTCAGATTACATGGTTACTCAGATTCTGATTGGGCAGGAAGTGTCTCAGACAGAAAGAGTACATCAGGTGGATGTTATGGTCTTGGATATGCCATGATCTCATGGTTCAGCAAGAAACAATCTAGTGTGGCTCTTAGTACTGCTAAAGCAGAATATATAGCTTCCTGCTCTTCCAGTTGTGAAGCAGTGTGGCTTCGAAAGCTATTATCTGGAGTGTTTGACTTAGAAATGGATCCCACTGTGATCATGTGTGACAATCAAAGCTGTATTAAGATGATAGAAAATCCTGTATTCCACGATAAGTCAAAACACATAGAGATACGATACTTCTATATACGAGATATGGTGCAGAGAGGAGCTATTAAGTTCGAGTATGTGAGCACTGAGGATCAAATTGCTGATATTTTGACCAAACCTCTATCTCGAGTGAAATTTGAATACTTCCGAGACAAACTTGGTGTAGTTCAAAAGGATCCTACTCAAATGGGGGAGTAGTGTAGTCACTGATGATGAGATTGCCTCATCGACAGCAAGGTTGATGATGTGGATATCTGCTTACTACACTTGGATACTTAGATTATTTAGATTTAGGACTCTTATACTTAGAATACTTATTTTACTTGCTTTTATTTTGATGATATATGTATTGGTAAGGATACATGCTTTAGATGATATGTGTATTGGTGAGGATACATGCTTTTGATGATATGTGTATTGGTGAGGATACATGCTTTTGATGATATATGTATTGGTGAGGATACATGCTTTTGATGAGAATACTTGTATGTACATGTATTGATTAATGTACTTGTATGGATGAGGATACTTGTACCTGTGTTGCTGAGGATACATGTGATGATTGGATCATCCTTGGACTTCTATCCAAAAGTGAGCCGTAGACAGATGTCTCCGAGAAAGAAGAGGGATTTCATCATCCTTGAACACATGTTCTAAAAAGAGCCGTAGAAAGATGTCTTCGAGAATGAAGTCCTTCGTGGACATGTGAGGATTGGATCATCCTTGGACTTTAGTCCTAAAGTGAGCCGTAGATAGATGTCTTCGAGAAAGAAGAGGGATTGCATCATCCTTGAACACATGTTCTAAAAGGAGCCGTAGACTGGGTCTTCGAGAATAAAGTCCTAAATGAACAGGTGGGGGATTGTATCGTCCCTGGACTTCGGTCCCAGAATTGAGCCGTAGACTAGGTCTTCGAGAATAAATTCTTGAATGAACAGGTGGGGGATTGTATCGTCCTCGGACTTCGGTCCCAGAATTGAACCGTAGACTGGGTCTTTGAGAATAAAGTCCTGAATGAACAGGTGGGGGATTGTATCATCCCCAGAATTTGGTCCCAGAATTGAGCCGTAGACTGGGTCTTCGAGAATAAAGTCCTGAATGAACAAGTGGGGGATTGTATCGTCCCCGGACTTTGGACCCAGAATTGAGTCATAGACTGGGTCTTCGAGAATAAAGTCCTAAATGAACATGTGGGGGATTGTATCGTCCCTGAACTTTGGTCCCAGAATTGAGCCGTAGACTGGGTCTTCGAGAATAAAGTCCTGAATGAAACAGGTGAGGGATTGTATCGTCCCCGAACTTCGGTCCCAGAATTGAGCCGTAGACTGGGTCTCCGAGAATAGTCCTGAATGAACAGGTAGGGGATTGTATCTTCCCCGAACTTTGGTCCCAGAATTGATCCATAGACACTTGTCTCCGAGAATTGATGATAGGACTGTATCGTCCCTGGACTCTTGGTTCAAAATGTACGAGATGGGATTGCATCGTCCCTAGACATAAGACTTGTCTTAAAGTGATAAGGATTGATCATCCTGGAACTTGATCTGGATTGTATCATCCATGGACCTGTGTCCTAAAGAGAGTGGGATTGATCATCCTGTAATATGATCGTGTGTACTGCTGATGATCGTGTGATGATGATGTTGATGATCGTGTGATGACGATGCTGATGATTGTGTGATGACGGTGCTGATGATCGTGTGATGGCGATGCTGATGATCGTATGATGACGATGTTGATGATCGTGTGATGTCGATACTGATGATCGTGTGATGACGATGTTGATGATCGTGTGATGACGATGCTGATGATCATGAGATGACGATGCTAATGATCGTGTGATGACGATGCTGGTAATCGTGCGATGACAATGATGTTGATGTTCCAGTAACTAGTTGAGTTACTAATGATGATGTATTGAAGAAAGCTTCTGATGATTTATAGATGTATCATGTATGATGTAGTCGATGACTCATTGCTCCTGCAGACGTTGTTATCATATCCTTCTTGTAAAGGGGGAGTGTTGAATATTGTAACTTCTAAGAATATTATATTTGTACATTATTATTCCAGAAATGTTTCATCCCTCCGAGGTGATTCTATTATGTATTTGGAGATGTTTATTCCTCCGATGGTTTGTGGTAACTAGGGTTATTAGACCCACCATGTGGGGGTCGGCCCTGATTTTCTATTTTAGGGGTTATTAGACTTCTCTAGGAGAGGTCGGCCCCATTAGGGATTTTGTTCAGTCGGGAATCAGTATAAGTAGAGGAGGAGAGCTCCTCATTTGACACAATTCCACAACTTAGAAAGTAGCACACTTGTGTCTGGGAGGTCTGCATGTGAGGTAGAGAAGAAGGACAAGTCTTGGAGCACATCTTGTATTTTGGTTGATCATCTTATTGAGGAAAGCTTTGCTGGGTTTTCTACCCCATGAGGGTTTCCTAGGGTAAATTCTGTGTCTATCTTGTGATTATGTTTCTTTCATTGATCTTGCTAGTTTATTTGGTTTAAAAATTAACAAAATGAACATCTACTGCATGCCTCCTTCCTAGTAGGCCTTGCTATGATGTCGGAACCAAAGTCAGTACACCTGGTAATGAAGATTGGAATTGATAAGATGGCAGATGCACACTACTAAAGAATCCATCAATTTGATGGTACTTTCCACGACCTTTCCTAGCAGATAAGATAAGTTGTTCTTATTCCCACCATTCCCTAAGAATTCAGAATTTAAGAGCAAGCATTTGTTCCTTGAAGTTTAAAAAAACAAATGCTTCCATTCAACAATATTTTCTTCCATTTGCTTTCTATTTCTTTCATGCACCACAATACTTTGTTTCTGCTTTCGCTCCCAATCGGGAGCAATTTCTGGGAGCATGGTTTGGGGTGAAAAAATGCTCCTGAAACGCTCCCAACCCCGAAGCTTTTGAAAATTTCACTTTTCGCTTCGCTCTCGCTCTCGCTCCCGACGGCGTAGCCCTGAAGAAGGAACTTTAATACTCCCACTTAAATCCTTCATGATTATTTTCTCATCCACTTCTATGAATGATCCATGTGATAAATATATAGAAAAATCAACACAACAAGAATGACAATCCTCTGTCTAAATTTCAGAATTCAAATATCCAAGTTACTTCTCCAATCTATCAAACTCACACTCTACTCTCTCCAGTTTCTGCAATATTTCATTTTTTAATTCCAATTGCATCTTAGATGGATATTGTATCTCAAAAGTGCCACTGGTCTTCGAATTTACTGGTGCAAAGGAATTACAATCCAAATACTGAGCATCCAATGGAGCTTCTGCATTAGGAATCTGAGAAATGCAGACTGACAAAGTACCCTCTGCCAGTAAACTAAATTCTCCATGTTTACAATTACTTGAAATATCATTGCAAAACTTTTCACAATCAACCAACTTAAAAGGTTCATCTCCAAAGGCATATGCATGTTCATCGGTTTTATTTTTGGACTCTCTACAGAGCACATTGGCACATCTATCAGTGGGTTGAAGCTATAATTGTTTGTGTACACTTTGTCAACCGTTACCCTATTAATGTAACTTTTTATGCATACCATACTAAGGATCTTGGGAGAGTTCTCAATGTCCTCAAGATGTACTACATTTTCAAGTTAACCTTTCCAACCCATAAGTTAACATGTTCTTTTCCATTGGATAATTGATAGTGTTCAGAACAACATTGAAGGCTTTGTGATTTTTTTTTCGTTTACTAGAATAGGGGTTGGCTAAAATCTAGAATGAGGGAAAATATTCTGGTATGGAAAAATTCAATGCAACTTAGTGAAGATCTGTACCCAAAGAAAGATATTAAAAATAGGGAATTCATATAGTAAAGCCACTGATGGACAGTAAGAGAAGAACAAAGTTACAAACTGTTTCTTGGTTTGAGAATATTCTCATTATCCTCTTGTATATCTAGTTATAGATTGAAATTATAAATTTTTGGATCATAATGATTTCAAGTCCTCTAACATGTTAAATCCAAGAACGCACCAGGGGATGATTGGCATGGTGTTGCATGTGAGGTAGTAGTGCCAGTCAAGATCCTAGTTCTAGAACAGTCAAGGCAAGACCAAGAAATTAGGATCTAGCATTTATTTTAAATCTTATCTTTGTTATCAGATCCTATACTTTTGTAGCCAATTTCTATACTTGGTCCGTAGAAGATTTCGATTTAGATTTAAAGCTTATAGCATTATATCTATACATTGAAAAAACAAAAAGGGACCAGAGGGGAGTTCCAACCGAGAGGATGACAGTTGTAAAGGGTCGAGGATTGTATATAGAAAAGCTAAGACATGCTCTGTAATTTATTTTGGAGTCTTGTTTGACTGAATATGATGTCATACATCTTCTGAGCCAGATTTCAGTTATCCTTTAATCTGAATATTTTGTAGTCTTGTTTAGACTGATCTGTATTATAGAATCATTTATATTGATGTTTCCCTTATGTATTCCTATATAGAGATTTAATATCTCATATTTCATGCTTAGAATGACTTAATTCTAGCGATTTTATTAGTTTCTTCAGGTAGTATTTAGGCATTCAATGGATAGGTGGCAAAGCATTCTCCATAAGCTTATTTTGAAAAGTAGCTCCACATTTTTGTGGGTTTATCATTATAATGACATAAGAACAAATTCATGTTGAAACGGTTGAAATATTGAGGCAGGATTTCAGTAATTAAAGGCGTAGGATTAGTATCAAATTGTTAATTCTAAATATGACAAGTGACAGATTTCATACATTAAATTATATCTTTAAAACTAAAACTGTAGATCTGTTTCTAATAATAATTCATGTATTTGAATCTCTGTGTGAAGCTCATTATAGTTGATGGAATTTTCCATTTAGAAATAGAATACATAAAGACTGACCATACTTTGAATTTTCATTAGGTTAGACCTAGTTATTTGGGATGAGTCTAAACAGCTAATCCACTAGATCTCAATATGTAATGGCCCTAGCTGGGTAAGGACTAATTTTTTTGTTGGCTGTTAGTTTCTTTTTGCTTAATAGTTTTGTCAAACAATTAGTATGAAACTAATTTTGGCCAGTTGTTCATGTGGTATTGTTGAGGACTTTCTTCAAACACTTGATCAATACTGCTCAACCTCCACTGTAATGTTCTCCATTTCTATCTGCTTCTTGATTATTTGTTTCAGATTGCATACAAAATTATATTTTGTAATAAAGTTCACTCAGAAAATATATTAGTTGGTCTTCAAAATTACAAAACCATTCACATATGAACCATGGATTGACTGTCAACTTCAATAAGCTATAATAGCATCATTATTAGATCTAATAAATCAACTTACAATGAAAGATCAGACCTGGAAATGATGATTAATTCAGTCTCCCCTTTTGAATACTGAAACTGGGCCCTCCTCACGTCCTAAATGGTTGTATATGGGTGAGATGATTGTGAGTATCAACTCAAAAGAAGGTCATGTGTCCATCTATAGGAGTTGACATGTTAATAGCCCGTTCCTTGACATGAAAGGGCACCTTGAAACCTCACAATTTGACAAAGATTAATACTGGAAACTGATTTAGCACAAAGATAACACCCAGATCAGTCACGAACAAACTCCATTCAGTTTCTAATGGTTGTTGTATTGCAGATATTTTTTCCCCACTTGGATTTTTCACTCCCTAATAGGGACTCTGTCCTCTTTAAAGTGTTGATGGTGCCCTCTTCTAAAAAAAAAAACATCCCAAGAAGAAGTGATAACCTCCAAAATGTTGACAGTTAAGGTACAAGGGTGCGCCTGCAAGAATATTCCTCCACAAATCTAACTGAACCCTCACAACTGTAGGTTGGATGCTAACAAAGGAGTAATGCACCCTTCTTGCGAGTCTTCTTGAAATCTCTCCCAATGAAGATGAACTCGTTTTGCAGATGTTCCTGTGGTCTTGCTCATAATAGCTGGTGTGTTTTTTTATTCCTTTCCAAGTTTTGCAATGGATGTGGGTCACAAAGGCCACATGTATGGAGGGTATGCAGGGTCGTTAATGGGCGCGGGAGATAACTAAATATTCAAATTTTGATTTTTGTTTTATATATTATGTATTTTTTATATATATTATGTAATGTTTTTTTTAAGCATTTTGTTAATTGTATATATATGTGTTATTTCTACTATAATGCAACAAATAAAAAATAAAATATATATGTAATACACCGAATAAAAAATTATAAATAATAAAAATATATACATCAAATATATTTATATAAATAATAAAAAAAAAAAAATTAATAACAAAAAATAAAAAAATTAATCCTCATGATCATCATCATCATATATCGGGTCATAAAATTTACATTTATGGCTCATGGGACATATATGCCCCCCGAACCATCATAAATGCCTTGAATTGGGAATATTGGAGTTATTGGTTCGGTTGGCCATTTCAATGTTCGACACACTAATGATGTTTCTTGAATATATGGGAATGATATGGGGGAAAAACCCATAATATTATGCCATGAAAAATGTCCTTTTGTCTTCTAGGCCTTGGGTGGGTTTCTAGGGCATTCTTTGTCCCCGTTATTTTGAACTTTCCTTCGATTGACATTGAACCAATGGATTTGGAATATGCCTTGCCCATTTGACTAATGCATGAACTAACCTTTTATTCAAAAGGATAATGGTTACCAATGAGATGTGTGGACTAGGTGTGTCTCTTATTTGCGTTGCTTATATGCATGATTTGTGTTAGTTATGAACATTACTTATGTGCATCAATAACGTGCATAGGTTAGTTGCATCACTTAACTTCACTGTGTGAGTTATGTATTTATATTTTTTGTCATTATGTCGTCTCTCTAATTAAAAAATCGTCTTGGAGTGGGTGATGTGATAGGAATGCCTACAATATGAGTCACATGGGTGAGAATATGTATTATGTGTATCCATGCATAAGGTAAGGTTTTAAAAGAGTTAGGTTTAGTGGGTTAGTTGTTATAATGGGACATTAATCGTTAGTTATGGGCTAGTATGTTAGCGTTTTAGGATACTAGTGGATTCATGGCCTTATATGGTTAGGGGAACACTAACCCATTAAATATTAATCACCCAAAACCTAACCGATTTGATTAACAAATGCTAACCTTTTACTTGAGAGGAGAATGTTTTCCAATGAGATGCATGGATAGGTGTATATGCACTTGTGTTTACAAGTTTATTGTCACTTATGTTTGTGAATGTCAGTTAGGTTAATATGTTCCCAAAACCACCACACAAATATGAAATTGGGAATATTTTATATGTGAGTGGGATATCTTTAACTATTGGTCACCCGCTACATATGTGCTTGATTCTCCAAAAGTACTCCTCAACACTATTTACAATATTGCAGTTTTCATAACACTATACATGTAAATAGGAGAATTGTAGAGCATTGTAGGCACTCTTAGTTTGACATGATTGCCATTTGAAGGCTGCAATTTATCATCCAAATATGATAACTCATGTGGCCAAAAATTCCATTAGTGTCCCAACAACAGTAAAAGATAGACCATAATAATTTGGAATATGTCAGCAGAATGAAGCAAGAATAAGTAACAGTATTCCAATAAAGTATGTGGCATAACATTGACTAAAGAGAAAAGAGGATTTGTGTGTTTATATTGGAATCCCTCTTAGTTTCCTAAAGGTTTCACTTGTGCTTAGGGAATTAATCACTTCAATGAAATTTTTAGTAATAGCAGGTACATGTTGGATAGCATGGTTCCAAGCATGCAATGGTGGAGCTGTTCAAGGTCCAGTGGGTGAAGAGTGATGAGTCAAGAAAAATTATGGGCAAGTGAATTACCTTAGTAGTGTGACATATTGTGACATCCATCCATAAGGTTTGGTTTTGGTTTTGTTTGATTCCTTGAGAGACATTAGATAGATTGCCTTCCCAGAATTGGGATTTGTTCTTTTACCCTAATTCGCCTTCTTATATTAATTAGTATACCATCCTTGCAAATGTTGCCAACCTTGAAGTCTAGTTTGGAACACTTCACACAATGTCAATTATGTTATTCATGGTTAATATTATTTCCACCAGTTGCCTTGCATCCACCCTTGGTATATTTCAGAAACTTGTCAAGCAAAAAGACTCTAATTCAACTTGTTGCTAAAATTGCTCAAGCAGAAAAGTATGTGAGATAATTGGGAACCTTGACTCATCCAAGAAAAAAGACCCAACTAACTTCTCTATAGCATGGTTATTTTCCATATATGTGGGAGAGTCTTGAGCTAGGGGGAATGAACATATGTGGGAACTCAACTCATTGTCCATGGATATACCCTCTAATACTCAAGAAGATGCATAAGATGTAGCTTGAGGTTCCTTTTGATATTTCACTTGGATTCACAAGTAATATTGGAACAACTCATAGATCCGTCATACTTGGTGAACTTATTGAAATGAACATTCGTAAAAATCCATTCATTTAATTTCTTTCAAATTATAAATAAATTCTCTATTCTAACAAGCTACCATGTTGCATGCAACTCCACTACCCACAGGAACTTACAATCAAGGAGATTTACCTTCTATGTTATGCACATGGATGAATGGAGAACACATGATTGAGTACCATTCCCACACTCATTTAGAATAGGGACAAAACATGAGCAAGTGTTCGACTTCTTTGTGCAATAAAGAGAAATTGGGTTGGGAGACTCCAAGGTACTTCAATATATTGTTTATAACGCTTCCCATAAGCACTTACTAAGAAAACATTTTTTTTGGCCTCAATAAAATCCCATCACACATTAGAGTTGAAACAACTAGGTAGTTTTCTTAGCCCATCCTTTATATTTGTTTTAAACAACATTGATTATTGGCATGGGGTTTAGCCACTAATATCATTCAAATGGATTATACTTGTAAAATAATTTTGAACAGTTATACCTTCAATATTTCTATCATGTAGTAGGATCAAGCATCGACCCCCCTTGAGAAAGGTCATCATTAACTAACTCTTTTACTCGTTCATTGATAGGCTTGCATGGATTTCTTAGATAAAATTTCTTAGAGTAAGATTGTGGGTCACTGGATTCCCAATTCACCCATTTGAAAGTATGATTGCATATCTCCTCTTTTTATGTCTTGAACATTGTTGAAATGCAATGTAAATTTTCATTTTCTTTACATGGCCTCAAAACTATACCTTTTATTATTGTAGAATGGTGCCATTATTATTCCTATATGGATTTTAAACTAAATCCCTAAATGGATTTGATTTTGAAGTTTTTACTAATCTATGAGAGAGTTGTTGACTCTTCCATAGCTCTTCTATTTGGATGTAGAAAGTGCTATATTTATCAAAGTTCCCTGCTTATGTTTCTATAATAGTTGATAAAAATTGTAGCAAGAATAGGATGGCAAAGGCACATAAAAAATTATGATGTGATATTTTGATGCTACTGTTTTGTCCAAATGATACCACAAGGAAATTGGGTGCTATGAGCATTCATCCCTTTAGACTAGTGATGGGATTAGACATGAGTACATCATCGACCACATCATTGTCATCATCATTGATAGGATTAGACATATGCCACTATGGTTCATCATCAATCATCACCATTTGCATTCATGTCATGTTGTTACAATCACTCAAATGCCATTAAGGTCACTCAAATGTCGTCGACAACAATTGAATGTCATTAGAGTCATTTAGGTGATATTAATATGTCACTCATATGTGATTACATAAATTTAGGTGCCATTAGCATCAATCAATGTCTGGAAGTATTATCACATGCATCATCATCATGGACATCAACATTGTTGTCATCATCATCATCAATGTCATATGGTACATCAACATCATCTTCATCATCATCCTCATTGTCATCTTCATCGTCACCATCAAGTACATCATCATCGCTATCATTATGGCAAGTCATATGGCATTAGTGTTCATAATCACTCATCACCATTAGGATTCATGCCATGTAATTGTTAGGGTCGTTTAGATGTCGTTACAGTCATTTCGGTGATAGTAGGGTCATTTAGATGTTGTTACAGACATTTTGGTTCCATTAGGATGAGTCAGGATATAGAAGTGCTACCACATGCATAATCATTGTTGACATCGACACCATCATCAACATCATACAATAAATGAACATCATCATCATTGTCATAGTCATCAAGTACATCATTTTCATCATCAATATAATTGTGATAATAATGAGCAAGGAACCCTACTTCCTTGCAAGAATGGATGATATAGTCTTATAATTATCAAATAATATCCATAAGCTCCATCATAATTATCATAATGCATCGTCATCATCATCATGTTGTTAGGGTCTATCAGATGCCATTAGGGTCTATCAAATGTTGTTGGTGAAAATCAAATGCCATTAGAGCAATTTAGGTGAAATTAAGGTAATTCACCCCACATTATGATCAATTGAGATCCAAAAGTGCCATGATTACGGTAGTTTAGGTGCCACTACGATAAATAAAGATCCATAAGTACTATCACATGAATCATGATCATTGACATTGATATCGTCGCCATCATAACCATCATCATCAACAACATACATGAGTACATAAACATCATCATCATCATCATTGGCATCCGATCATATATCATCTTGATCATATTCATTCATATCAACCTCATTATTACCATCATAATCATCATCATCAACATCCTTTCCATCATGCATTATCAACATGATCATCCTCATGCTTTTACGGTGAGTCAAGTTTCATTAGGGTTACTCAAATGTTGTTAGGGACAGTCATATGCGATTAGGGTTATCTAGGGGATATTATGGTCATATCTCATGCCATTACGATGAATTATGTTTTCATTAGGACCAACCAATATCAAATAATGCTATAATAACCTGCATCATCATTATTGGCATCGACATCATCATCGTCATCAACATCCTATTAAATATTGTATAAATCATCATTGCCATATTTATAATTTCCGATATATGCATCAGCATGTCGTTAGGCACATTATAATGTCGTTATGGACTATAGGATTTCTTAGGTTTATTTACGATTAATCAGGGTCTCTCAGTTTCCAAAATGGCCATTTAGGCGCTACTTCTGTCAACATGCCTAGCATTATCCCTGGCGCAACATTGGAGTTTTGTTGGCACTTTTTTTCTGGTGCAATTCCTTTCAAACTTCCTTGAGAAATTCTAGGCACTATGCCTGGAGATATGCTTGGCTCTATACCTGGCGATATATCGGGCATTTTTCTGGGTGCAATTCATGGTGTAATTCCTTTCAGAATTCCTGGCGTAATTCCTTTCAAAATTCCTGGCGCAATCACATAGTCTATACCTGGCGCTATTTTGGACATTATTTTGGAGGCTATTATGGTTGTTAAATGGGATGTTATTATGGACGCTAATTGGGATGCTAATTAGGATGCTAATCGGGATGCTAATTGGGACATTAATTGGCACGTTAATTGGGATTCTAATTGGGACACTAATTGGGATGTTAATTGGGTTGCTAATTAGCATCCCAATTAGCATCCCCTTTCAAAAAATGATGCAAATAACGTCATTAAAAGCGCCATCTCATGTAAAAGCGTCCACTTTGTACAAAAAATGATGAAAAATACACTAAAAGTGATAATGGATGCTAAAAAGGGAGCTATAGCTACAGACTACTTTACCATATGGGTAGAGGAAGTTCCCCTCAGACAATGTAACACAAACCAAGTGATATCATTACTTGAAATCCAAATAGTCACTAGCTTTGGTGCTCCTGATTTTTTAGTATTTGACAATGCGTCTTATTTTTCTTCCGTTGGTCTTACACAGTATGCCCTTGAAAAAGGGATAAAGCTGAAGTTTTCTGCCAATTATTATCCACAAGGGAATGGACTAGCAGAGTCTTCCAACAAAAACTTGATAAATATCTTAAAGAAGACAGTTGATACTCATCATAAATATTGGCACCAGTTATACAATTCTCTTTGGGCAGACTGGGTCACCCCAAAGGAAGCCATAGAAAATTCCCCTTACTGTTTAGTTTATGGTAAGGAGTCTATCTTGCCATCCAACCTCATGATTCCTTCACTGCAGTTGACACAGTCTATACAAGAGGATGATTCTTCCCCACTCCAACACATAATTGATATGTTACTCAAGCTGGAAGAAGAAAAGGAGAATTCCAAAACAAGCTGTACCAACATCAACAGCTAGTAAAAAGGTGGTTTGACGAGAAGTCCTCATCTGAAAGGGAGTTTACTATGGGGGACTTAGTGTTGAAATGGGATAAGCAACACAAGGACAAGAATGATTACACTAAATTCCAACACCTTTGGATAGGACTATTCATTGTTACATAAAAGATTGGTCCTAGTACTGTCCGTTTGCAGACATTGGAGGGTATCATAGACACCTACCTAGTCAATGTGCAATTGATCAAGAAGCATTTTGTTTGATCGAGCAGATTCACTTACTGTACATAAAGTGTGGTTTGTTTTCTTTTCCTGCTTTATTTTCATTTTTTATTTTTCTTTTATACATTGGTTTCATTTTTTAATAATGCTTACCCTTTTGGTGAAGGTTGTTCATCAGTATGTCTCAGGATAACTTAAGTCCGAAGTTTTAAGGTAAACAGTGTCAGCTTTTATTCCTCTTAGCTCGTAGTTGAAAATGTTTTCTATGAAATCAAAACAGTCAATATTTGCAAAGGCTTGATTGATACCTTCCCACCTAAATCAAATATATTTATGGATGTTTTGTTTGGTTAATTGAAGTTGAAGAAGAAATTAGTTTTCTTACCTTATGTTTCATTAGTGAATGGCAGCATATATTCATAGCTCTGTCAGCCTTACCCATTCTGGATCCCATTCTGATCACCTTAAAATAATTTACCTTCATAATTATAGATTGCAAGATGGGGGGTATTATCACAAGCCATCCCATTATGTTCATAGATGATCAAGTAGAATGACATCTCCATATCAAGCCACCAAACTTGGGGGATGACTTTCAGCTATTGCTTGAAGGTGGAAGATCATATCACAGGTCATTCCATTCACGATATGCAAAACATCGGTGAGTAACACTACTGTCATATGGTAACCAAGCCATGGTAGTGTCTTGTAACCTATGCACTAATAAATTTCGTTTTCCTTTGTAATACACTTTGTTGTATATAAGGATAAGGGGGGGTCTTATTACAAGCCATCCCTACCATGATCATGGGTCTTATTTGGACTAAAATTACCACTTATGGTCACCAAGCCATGGTAATTGCTTTTAGTCTCAAAGATAAAAGACAGGGAGTCTCTTTACTGAGCTAGCTTGTTCAGTTTCCCGATCAGGTCTGTGAATGGCGTTGCTAATATATGATCACCAAGTTAGGGAAATGGCCTTGTATCAACAAATGTCTTGTGTGTATATTTTCATTCTATTCAAAAAAAAAAAAGAGAAAAGAAAATATATATATTGTGAGTAATATGTTTGTACATAAGTAAATAATTAATAAAGTCAAGGTGATTAAAGATTTGGTAACCTAAAATGGCTCTAGGTTTGTTCTAAGGCTCATCATAAACTGCCTTCTTATGACTAAGTAACAGTAAAGGATTTATGTTTACTTCTAAGACTGCTTTGTCATATGAATATCATCATTAATTGGTTTTGGAAGGGGATATTCAATCATATGATTAACTTTGCTATTTTTATTGTGTTTTATGAGAAAATTTTGTAAATTACAGGTTAAAATATCAAGCTTGCTGACATGTCTTCCTTGGAATTAAAGGTTTTATTTTCAAAGATAACTGGTTCTTCCCAGCCAATTACCATTTGTTGCAGGTACAACAGATCCCATGTTTTCTAGAAAACATGGCAGCCCCAAATTTTTATATGCAAAGAAAATGATTAAATTCCTTGGTCGTTTTGGGGTTCTTCATCATGCTTTCATTTCTTTGTTTTGATTTGATCAAGTTAGTAATTTTTCCTTTTGAAAAATTCCCTTGATTTTGTGTGTTTTTCAGAGTTGCCGAAAGCACAGGTTTTTCCTAAAAGTTAGTTCTTCCGCAACCTGCAATTCTCAGTTTTCTGGTTTTGGAATGCTTTTTTTTCCGCAACCCGTATTGTGGATTGCGGATGCAGAATTGTTTGTCTAATAATCGCGGTTGCTTGTTCCACAACCCACAATGCCAATTGCGGGAACACCTTTTGATTTAGTTTAATGCTTTTTGTTCCACAACTCGCAACCCGCAAATTGTGGATTGCGGGGACTTTTTGTTTGATCATGTTTAGAGTTGAGATCCAGCAACCCGCAACCCACAACTTGCGGATTATGGATTGCGGGAAGGATTGTGTATATGTCCAAAATAAAACTTCCGCACTTGTCTTCCGCAGCTTGCACGTTTAATCTTGATCGTTGATTTTCCTTGATCTTGCGGTTGATATTGGATTGTTTTTGTTTTGAATAATCATTTCGGTTCTCCGTTTTTCTTCACCATTTTTTATTTGCAATCAGAGTTTTAAACTGCGGTTTTCACCTGCGGCCACTTATGAACTTGATAATCATTGACTCAACTAATTTTTAATTGATTGAGTGTTAAGATTTGGCATTAATCATACGTGAATTATTGCAATCTTATCATGTCTTAATCCAATCCCTGTCGACGCATGCTGTGCATTTTTTTCAATACAGACCTGATAATTGCAAGTTCCAGACCGTAAGGTTCTGATCATGGCAATTCATTACGCTCAGTCATTCCTGGAATATTTATTGTTCTATATTAAATACAGGCTTCAACATTGAAAATTGGTTGTTCACCATACTCTAATACAAAAGTCTTGTTAGTTGATTTTCAGAAGTTTTCCTTCTAACTGTTCCATACTATGAGCAAGATGCAGACATTTCAAAGATCTCCAGTCAGATTTTGTGAAGAGAAAGAACTTCAACCTCTTCTATATCAAGAACCTTTGTCGCCAACTTTTGAAGAAGGTGTTCCTAATGAAAGCAACGGTAGTGAAGAAGAACCTAAGATTCAATCCATCTGCATATAGTTCCCACAGAAGAAGAGAAGGGAGATAACTGAAACGCTAGCTAATCTAGACAATACCATTATCCAAGATTTTATAATCAATGAAGAACCTATCACTCCATTAATCCCTTCGAAGGAGGAAGAAGTGGCCGACTTTTCAGTTTTCGAGAACATTGTTGATCATTATAAATTTTCTAAGAAATATTTTTCAGCTCCCTTACTATCCGTCAAAGACAGCTAGTAGACTGTGGTTAACATCCACAGTTTATTACAGGATGTTTCCTGCAATTATGTGATGAAAACCTTTTGAAATTTTGTGAAATGCTCGCTATGAACCATTCTCTACGATGATATGATTAGAATAATCGAAATTTTTTAAATCCATGTTTTCATGGGAAAGCTATCCTTTGTAACCATTTTTGTAACTATTATTTAAAGGTATAGAAGCCTCATGGGGAAATGGGGGAAGATAATCACCAAAGAAGGACTGGATAAATGTTGTTTCACTTGTGATCATGTAATTTTTTGTAGACCAATGAATCAAAGTTAGTTTTTTTTGGCATCTTCTTTGTGTAAGTTATCAAATTTCTTTGATGATGTCTGATTTCTTCACCTTAATTATCAATTAATACTGTTGATTTTGTAGCCAATCATTAATGCATTGATCTAGAATTTAGATTTGTCTTAATTCATGATCTTTGTGTATTTATGTTTTAATTGAATTTCTTTAATTAAAATATTTATCTATTTCTGCAAATGATTCACATAAATTATTAGTTCATGTTAATTTTTCAATTGGCAAAAGAACAACAGGATAATATTGGATATGCTTAATCTTTGAATTATTATCAGTAATTTTCATTGCCTGATTGTATTTTAAAGTAATGAGTTAATGATTCAATTTCACATTTCTGTGAAATTGATGAGATAACTTATTAAAAATCAAACCAAGTTACCCTTCATACAAACAATACATTCCCTTTAGATTAGATATGACTTAGCTTAGATTTTCTCTTAAGGTAGAGTTGTCTTAGGTTTAGATCCACTTTAGAATTAGGACACTTTTTTTCTTCCATCTCAGGAAGACAGATCCTTCTAGGATCAGACCCCAGAAGTGCCAACGGAGGCCTTTGTATGCATGGGAGATTACTATTCCAAACAGGTTGGGGATAGAACTGTCCTTGCACAAGACCTTTTGAAGCCTTTCAGTCTAGGTTTTCACCCTCTGAGTAAGCCTTATAACCATTTCCAAAAACTACACATCCGAGGCTTCAACACCCCTTCAACCTTTGACAAAGAAGAATTTATATGTAATAAATCTAAAGACAATATTGCACAAGGAATTGTTGATGTTCCAGAACTAGCAATCCAAAGAGAGGATGTTGAAACACAAGAACCAGCAACCCAAAAATTGAGTGCTGAAACATAAGAACCAGCAACCCAAGGAGAGGATGATGAAACACAAAGTCCAACAATCCAAATGGAAGCTGTTGAAACACAAGAACCCGTGGCACATGAAGTAAATGTTGAAGTCCCTAAACTGATGCCACATGAAGAAGTTGTTGAAACACAAGAACCAGCAGCACAAGGAGAAGCTGTTGAAGCATAAGAACTAGTAGCACAAGAAGAACCTGTTGAAACTGTGGCACAAGAAGAGACTACTGAGATATACGATCTGGTGATTCAAAACCAATCCCTGCCTAGGAAACTTGATGATAAAGTGAAGGCCGTGAAGCCTTTGGAATTTATCGAGATAGATTCAGAGGAGGAAGAAGACACAAAAAAGGGTAGAAATCAGGAGATGGACAAGGAACTTTCTTTGCTTAAAATTGAAATCAATAAATGGAGATATCACATTACTCTGTGTGAAGAATGAATGGTTCCCCTGCATGAACATAGAAAAACATTAAAGAAATCAGAGAAAGATGGCCTGAGGAATTAATCTTCCAGAAATTCCAATGGGAAAGTTTGCAGGAAGAATTGAAAGAGCTGAGAAAATTAAAGACCATAAAATAGGAGAAAGAACAAATGTATAATCTGGTTCAGTAACTCTTGATTTGCAGAACTCCATCACTGTTGGAATATTCTCACCATCATCATTTGTATTTTCATGCATGCATCCAATCATCAGTATGGTGGTCTCCCAACACCTAGTCCTTATTTTTTATCCCCTCGGAGCCTGTTTTTAGCCATCAATAGCCCTCCTACCTACCTAATGCACCTTGTTTTCATCATCTGGATACTAATGCACCCTACTACACACTTCTAGGATTCCATTAGTCAGTTCATGCATTTGATCAGTCAGTTCATGCATTGATTGCTCATTTTAACTGAATGTAGCTTCCAATTGTCTGTATCGGAGTTCCACTTGACTATTGACAGTCTGTCATGCACCCTTGGAGTCTCCTTCCCTTGATTAGTGATCACATCCATCAATTAGTCTCGATTAGACTCACATTTGACTAACCTTTGACTATTTGTGACTACTACCACTCATTGGGTGATGTCTCCAATGCAATCCAAGCAACACCTTGAGGAGAATTCGAATCACCTTTGGGGTAATCGAAATCATTCTATTGTACTCTCATATTTTTTCCAGCTTACAGCTGATGAATAACATTATAGCAGTTTTCCACATTCTTTGAGTTTCATGTGTGAATATTGATTATATTCTATCTCTTCTTCTCTGCAATTCTTGAGTGAAATTCTGAGGTTTGTTCAAGCTAAAGTGATCTTCACCTGCAGAATTTCACAATCACCATCCTATTCAGTATTTTTGTATGAACATATGATTTTGTTTAAGCTTAAGGCTCTAAAGGAAGGAAAGCCCTATCATATTGTGACAACTCCTCAATTCTCAGAATCCTTTACTCAAAGTGTTTTCTCTGGGCAAAATTTACTTTGTGAGTTGTATCTGCATGAATTGGCTTGTTTTATGGACCTTCGGTCTAATCCAGTTCCTCATATAGGTGACATTCACTTGAGGGCATTAACTTCTTTTGTCACAAATTATATGAACTGGTGGAATTCCTCCCATACCATCCAAAATAATAAAGATACTTCCACTCTCTGGATAAGGGGTGAACCTCAATCCCCTGTGACCCTTGTTGCAAGGCATAAAAGGAACCTCTCCTCTCCTAAGAAGGTTGATCACCTGGCATTGTTTCAACAAGGAATCATATCCATCTATGTCAGAATGATCTCACAACAAGAACCCTATGCAGTGGAAGGTAGCAAGAAAAGGTGGGAGGCCTCTTTCGAGACCCTAAGAACAAAAGACCCTTATTGTTTCGAAAAATTTAAATATGCCTTCTCTCGAGTGCCAGAATATGTGAAGTGTATGCAGACATGTGGGCCAAGCTGGCTAGGGTTAAGATTTAGGTTCCCGATCCTATGGTTTCCTGAAAGAAAATATAGGAGCATCTATCAATTGACCAAAAAAGCAGAAAGGAAATGTTGGGCATAATTGATCACTTGTAATGGGTTCTTAAGTCTTGGAGAGAATCCTAAATCCTCCTTCAACTTCACCAATCTCCACAAGAAAACTTTCAAGTCAGAATTAGATTCAGATTAGCTAGAGGATGTTGCATGAGGACATGCAATTAGCCAGTTGGGGGGAGATGTTGGGTGGTAGAAATGCCCCTTTGTGCTCACTTTCATTGAGATCCTTTTCCCTGTTTTTCCCTATTATTGTAACCAAAGTCATTATATTTCTAAGGAAAAGCATGGATTCAAACATGTATAATTCATTATTTCTTTGTTGTATTTAATTCTTAAAGATTACTTGTGATTATGGGTTTTATTCCTAATTGTGTTGACTTGTGAAGGATCGATGGAAGTAATAAAATTCAGGTGTATCATCTTTCTTAGACATGTAGAAAAAGGAGTACGTGGCTATCAATCACACTTTTCTGGGCTCTGGTTCAACTTGTTACAGGAACGGCTCGAGCATCTATCCACGCGGCCTGCTGAGACTCGTTTGGTATCAAATCAGTTGGACTGTAAAGAGCATTAACGTCTATGAAACAGATTTTGTCCCAATCATAGTTATGAATATAACTGTTTCTATTTTCATTATGTTGATTCGGCAACCTGAAGATCTTCGATCTTCATGGCTGCCCGAATTAAGAGGACCTGAATTGTCTTATCTAGTATATATAGAAAGATGAGAGGAATCAGAAGGTTAGGCTTATTTTTCTGAGAAGCATTGTAATAGAAGTGGGGAGTTTCTGTAATTGAACTTAACCATTAATGAAAGAGGAAGTGTTTTCCTGATTCATTGTATGTTGAGTTGATCTAGTAGCCTTGAACAACATCTTTGTTGGAAGGCCAGGGCCTGCCTTCTCACACAGTTTCCGAATTAGTTAGTTGTTTAATTCTTTTATTTTTTTGGGTGTGGATTTGGTAGTTAGATTTCATTGCTGAAACAGTTAAATACTAAGCGTAGGATTTATTAATTTCTGATTTCTCTTTGCTGAAACAGTGTGAGTAATTAGAATAGGATTTCCCATTTATCATTTTTTCCTAATTGCTGAAACAGTCGACTGAGTAATGTGCGGTTTCTTATTGCAAGTGTGTTATTTATTATACTAATAGAACTGTGCTCTACTACTGCATATCATTGTGTTCTTCATTCCTTTCACGAATGCTTGAACTTGTAAATAGTATAGAGAACAAAGTAGAAATAATATTGATCTCCTTCATGGTTGAATATTGCAATTCTAGATTGAATCTCTTTTATAATGTTGATTTAGGATTTAACTTCTTGAAAAAGAAACTTTATTAATTTATTCTTGGAGCAGCTAATTCCATAACCGATACTGTAGAAGGATTGTAACCTTCTTAATATTGAATAGCTAAATTAGTAGTTGGATTTGGATTGAGCAGTAAGCAGAGCATAGAATTATCACCTAGATAGGTTGGGTAAATTCTAATTGATTCATCAGTTACTGAAATTTTTATGCATATATTTTTCTTGATTACCTTTGAAATAATCAGACTTCCCTAGGTTGATAATTTATATTGAGCACTCTGTTTATTAACTTCAATTAATAGGAAATTATTGTGACCAACAGTTGGGATCGACGACGTCCATGGATATTAGCCAACAAATCACATTGGATAATAATGAAAAAGGCGAGAGCTTGGATAATAATGAACTAGGAAAGGGCTTGGTGTCAAAATGCGGTATCTCCAGCAATGTTACTCACCACTCAAATGTTGGTCGGTAATTGACAGGTAAAAGCCAAAGATTTTTTTCGACTTAAATTGATAAAACAAATTTATTTCGAAATATATAATGACAAGCAAAAATTCTGTGCAGCTCCCCATACAAAAATTTTATTGATATTAGAAATGGAAGGTTTTATATTTCGCAACAAAGTCACAGAAAATGACTCCAAAAGAGAAAAAAAGGGAAATAAAAAAAATAATGTTAGAGGCAAAAAAGTAAAAAAGAGGGAAGAAAGTACTGTTGGTGAATTTGAATTTAAACACAAAGAAACTTCATATGAGTCACAAACATATGCCATACAATTTTTGGGATTATGTATTTCCAAATTCAATGTTGGGAGTTGGTCATCTAAATTTTGGGTCAATGAGGGGAAGTCATTGTTTACAAAATTTTCGAGGGAAGTTAGTGTAGAAAAAACATATGGGGAACAAATTTTATTTTTATGGTTTCGAGAGACATGTACCAACGATAAAGAATGAAATACTCAAAAAATATGGAGTGTGGGAGGATTTCCCAATGAAATATTCGGAAAGTAATACATCAATGATTGTTTTGGAGGGTGATGATGTGAAAGCACATCCATGTGAAAACTGTATTTTGAGTAAGCCCTTTATTGCATCATCTGCTAGGACAGATAGTGAATTAGTACATCGAATCTGGTAGGGTTTTAGTAAAATGCATGAATCAACTGATATCAGAACCTTCAATGTCTTCTAGTTGAGTGACAACCATCAAATGTGACCTATTGTTTCCTCTTTCAAGAGCGCAAAACACTAGATGTAACCTATGGATATTTTAACCGTAGTATTTGTTGATCCATAGTTTGTATTAGCCCATGGTATTGACCCATAGTATTGGATGCATAGGCTTTGTAAGTTGTCCCGTAGTATTATATGTCCCATGGTATTGACCCATAGTATTGGGCATAAACTTAGTATATAAGTGTGTGTTGATGCCAATGAAGGTACGGTGAAGTTATTTGTATTGAGCTTGCTCAAAGGAGGTTTCCCCCTCGAAGTGGACTGTGATCAATAAAAGTGATTCTAAGTTTTGTTCTTACTGCTATCTCATGTATTTTCATTAATTTATTGTTGTAGGTTCCTCACATTGTGATCATTAACTTCATGAACGAAGTGTTGTTTTTGTGGTTATATATAGTCACTATTTTTGTATGCAGTCTGGATATCACCGCAAAAGAAACTATTGGTCCTAGGAGTAGAGGGATTTCTCTTTGGAGTTTGGATGTTATTCAACATTGAATATTTTTCCAAACAACCTCTTTTTGTCCATAATTGCTATCGTTATTATGCATGGATGTTCAACCCCAATATTATTAGTGTTTCCATATAACATTTTGACGTTGCTCTATGGATTTCCTCACTCGAAAACATGGAAATTAAAAAATTCCTTGGTATATTTGAATGGTTGAAGAATGAAGACTTTGTATTTATTTGGGGTAGAGAGCAATGTAAACATAGTACTATTTATAATTACTCAATGCTTTCATATTATAATGTTGGTGAAGTACTGGACATATACAAAAAGTCACTCAAGGATGTACTTATCGAATATGGAGATATATATAAAAAAACAGACATGTTGTTTATAGATGAAGGGTAATATCATTCAGCAGATAATAGCAAGGAAAACTGCTTGAAAATGCTAACTAGTTGGACATTTGATGGTTCACAAGAGAGAGAAATAACTATAAAAACAATGTTGTGTTCTCTATTGAATTATCTGGGCCCTCGTTCAAAAATGGGGCGTTGGTTAAAGACATTCAACTTCAAATGACCGTCATATTATACAGACAACAATTCATTTAGAGATTTGTATATTTTGACAACTTCTACATTTAATTGATGTAATTTTTTTTTCTATATTTATATTGGACAATTTGCAGCTAGGGTTTCACCCTAGCTTGTGCAAATGAGCAACTACTAAGAAGAAGAGACTCCTTAGTAGCAGTTCGAGAAAACAGTAAAAACCTAGTGTAAATGATAAGAAACTAATCTAACATGTGCATGGGTGCTTAACAAGTAAATCTGTGGTAAAAAATGGTAAATAATAAACATTCATTCATTTCTTATGCAAAACAAATATAGGAGAGAACCATATCTTTTCATTAACCTGAAAATGGAGTTTTACATAAAATTTTACCTCAATGGTGAGGTTGGTGGAGCTTGTGAAGCCGTAGGGATGAGTTGCTCCAATGCTCCAAGGTCTCCTTCTCTTCTCCAAATGCTAAGATGGTTGGCCAAAGGGGTACTCAAATGGATGGCTAGGGTTTCGGGAGTGATTTGGGCAGCATAAGGGTAGATTGGATTGTGGATGAATAATAGGGGGCCTCCATCACCTATTTATAGGTTTTTGAGTGGTGGAGTATTGAACCATGGTATTTGGTTACACATGGTTTTTGTTATTGGTTTAGGGTTTCTTTCCTTATTTTTCCCTCTTTTTTCCTTTTTTGACTTAATTTTTGAATTTTATTCCCTTTTATTTGATTTTTTGGGAATTTTGGGCCCTTTTGGAGGGTTTTTGGTATTTTTGGAGGAAATTTACTTATTTTGAGGAGAAAAGGATTAATTTTGGCCTTTTTGGTGACCATTTGAAGGGTTTTGGAGGTTTTGGAGGCTAAAGGGTGGGAATAGTGGACAAATGGGTCATGTAGCTAGGGAGATGAGCTAGTGAGCATTTTTTGGGTGTTAACAGATTGCCCCCTGATGTGTGAGGGAAGGAGCTCATCGTATGGCCGATAGACATCATATTTTCTTTGTCTTTTTCCAGGGTTGTGGAGGAGATAAGAGACTGATTGGAGACTGGAACAACGTCCCCATACAAACTGCAAAAAATGAACATACATGGCCTCAAAATGAACGAGGAATAAAATATGATATATGGATGAGGCGGGCATACCCATGCTCGTATCAAGATATACAAAATAACAATAATGAGATCCAATGGGACCTGGATAATACATGGAGAACTGTTGTGTACATCACAATGGTCCAAAGGGGACACAAAACTGGGATATACTTATGGTCCTGCCATGACTGATTTGAAGCACGGATACACTGGAATGACAACAACCGTTCTGAATGTGGTACCAGAAGGACTGATGAGCTACTAGATCTGAAGGAGTCCAATAACTGAGTGGACTCAATGACTGAGAGTCAGAATCTCAATGGTATACTAGACTGTATCTGAATTGGGTACTCAAGGAAGCATATGACTGGATGGCTTCCGAATACTGTCGCCAATGCAGCTCAGACATCCACAGGAACATACAACTGGGGGGTTCCAAAGTAGACTCACCAATGTGCTAGAGTCAGGGGACATCTAGGGTCTTCAACTAACAACTGAAGGGACCAATACCCTACATGAATCTCAACGGTGCGATCAAGGTGTTGAAGTCGAGCACCTAAGAAACAACCATTCGGACAGGCACTAAGGACTCCTCTTCAAAATGGTCCGTAGGAACTCACCACTGATGGTGATGACTCCAAGGCACAGGGACCTCTAGGCCTATCCTCTGGAATAGATTGGCTGGGATCGATAGAGGGAGACCTACAACTACCAAAGCAAGGATGTTTACTTGATAGGAGCTCGAGGTGTACAACCAAAAGGTGACAGTACTGAAGGTGGGATTGACGTACTTTGGGGGGGGGGTTCAAACTTCCTTTGTTCAGAGTATGATGGCATGGCTGAACTGGAAGCATATGAAATTGACTTCGGGTACGGGGATCATAGCTTAAGGGACCAAGGACTATGACTACAATGGGAGAGACTCGGGGAGACAATTTGAGGAATGATATTGGGAGACTTTAAGGGTGACATATCACAGAATACTCTGAACAAAGGTGACTATACTGGGGAAGCTGCCATAATAGTGTGACTAGAGATTATCTATTGTGGCACCGAGAGGCACCATTGGGGCCTTCTTCATGGTTTAAGGAGCTCAAAGAAGGGAGAGAAGTGTTCTCAAAATGGTACTGTCATGTGGATTTGTGTGAGCCCAGGACAGTTCATGCTCGTAAGTGCTTTCAATTTTAAGGAGTCTAAAAGCGATAAGAGGAATTTGAAATGGTGGAGAGGTATTGTCGAGTGGATTTATACGAGCCCAGGATAGTGAGTGCTCATGGTTTCTTTCATTTTTAGAGAGTCTGAAAGCAGTAACAAGACTCCAGGGGGGTTCTTTTTCGTGTATTAGTCTCCAAGGCCCAAAAAGTCATAAAAGGATGCAATGAAAAACTCTTCTAGCCGATGGGACTAGAGTATTCATTTTTCGTAATTAGTCTACAAGGTCCGGAAAAGGGTTAAACTTATACCAGGTAGACGCCCTTTCAGATACTTTTAGCGAGCATGAAAGGAAGCAAGTTTGCTCGGCAATCTTTTCATTCTTTTAGGAGTCAGAAAAGAGCTTAAAAGAAACTCCCTAAGTGCCTTTTTTGTAAAAGCATTGTTCGACTCGAAAAAGGGATAAAATTATACCTAACAAAATTAATGGCCAAGCAAAGAGGAAGTGTTCAATCGAGGGACAAGTATGTGAACTAGGAACGGCGGTGGGGGGGGGAAACATCGATGGGGCCTCCTTGCAGGTTGATGAATGGTGGAAAAATAGCGCAATAACGGCAATATGGATGGAGCGAAGGGCTCATGGATAGGCCGCGATGCAAAAATTAGTAAAAAATGATGGCGGCCGATGTGGCATGCAAATCGCGGCAGCAAGGTGTGTGGACGAAATGTCGAATTTTTTTTTGGTGAGAGCGAGAAATGTTCTCAAGCATCATCACGGGTTCGAAAAATTGAATCCAATGGTATAAAAATCACAAAAATTGATAACAATCGATGTGGCACACAAATCGAGTCGACGAGGGGTGTGTGAAAAAGACTCAAAAAATCCAGAGGTGAGAGCGAGAAATGATCTAAAGCATCATCACGAGCGTAGAAAATTGAATCCGACGATATAAAGAACGTAAAAAACTGATAACGGTCGATGTGGCACGCAAATCAGAGCGACGAGGGGCGCTAAAAATGACTGAAAAAGTGTCTAGTGAAATAAAAAAATGGTCTCAACCACTGCAAAGGTCTCATTGTGTTGAATCCAATGGCATCAACGGTTTGGAAAATGGACTTCGTATGGCTAAAAGAAGAATTGGTCAAATGTCTATAAATAGTAAGTGGACCCATAGTGACATGTGTCATTTGGATAGTTGAGTTTGATAGGAGAATTGAGTGAACCAGAGGATATTTGGAATTTGCGGGAGAACTGACCGATGGATCTTCGTTTTGCGAGTTACAGGTAATCCTCTAGGACCTTGTCTTTAGTATTATTCTATTTTCGGGGGGGGGGATGGTCCTCGGGGGAAGTGAGGTGTTCATGGTCCAGGTTGAGAGACTGGATCTCACTCTAGTGGATGTGTACTTCTTGACTGGATTGCCCTATTTGGGTAGGATGGAGGATACTCAGCCTCGAAGGTCGGGGGACGTGGACATGGAGGATATGTTGGAGAGCCATTGTTTTTTGGGGTCCTATGTGCATAAAAATGCACTGTTGGTGTGTGATTTGCAGGATCCAGAGACGCAAGCGATCGGGGCATGCGCGGTGCGTGTGTTGGGAACTCAGGTGCCCCACCAAGTATCGGGAGGGCAAATGCAGTTGAATGAGCGGGTGTTATCTGGGACCTACTATGCATGGCGTCAGATTTTCCTTGCCTATGTTCAGTGGGAGCTGAGCAAGGTGAGGCAGACTAGAGGGGAGTTCTGCTATGGTTCTTTTTTGTGATGTTTCTTTTTTGAGCAGATTCCTATGTTGCATCCTCGCATGCCGATCTGAGATGGAGGATGGACGAAGACGTGGATGGTGCGGTGGGGGGAGATGATGTGCCGCAGTGGTGGTGGGGTCGTTGGCCAATATTTTACGGCAGATTTGTTTAGGTAGTGGCTACAGATGCGTGTTCTGTTTGATGACTACCCGTACCGAGCTATGGACTACCGGGGGGATCCTGAGCTGCTACGTCCTCCTGGCCAGGTCTGGGGGTCAGATGGTATGTAAGCATTTAGGTTTCTTTCGATCATATCATGTTGTATTTTTGCTTGACAGTATATGATGACAGCTAGAGATGTTTGATGATGCTGACCTTTCTGGTGTTGGTTTTTGCTGATGTGGGACCACAGCCACCACAGGGGCATCGGGAGTGCAGGGGTCGCATAGTGATGGAAGACCCACCTGCTCGAGGGGAGGTCTGGCGACGTGATGATGATGTTACACTGGAGGCCTTATGGTCCAACTTTGATCGGTTACTGGTCCAGGTGGAGGATGAGGGTTGGTGGGATTTAGACCCAGAGCTACTGGATGTTTGTTACGATTCTCCACGAGAGTGGAGATCTATCCTGGGTGGGTTGTTGTATTGGCGGCAGAGAGGAGGGATTGGTACCGATTGGATGATCCTAAGTTTGATGATGAGGATCCAGACGAGGAGGATCCAGAGGAACTAGATTAGGAGTGGGGGGATGATGAGTCAGCAGTAGAGGTAGAGGCTGCAGGTGACGATGAGGATGCAGATCGAACGGGGGACTCTGATTAGACAGTTCGTGGGATGCCCCTAATGCTGATGAGTATGTGGGGATGTTTTTTTGTATATACGGCTGATATCATATGGGGAGGATGCTATTGGGGCTCCTCGATGTATTTTTTGTATAGTTGGGTGCTGAGGGCACTCATGAATTTTTATGACGATATGGTATATATACATGCACATGGATGCATTTTTTGATGATAGAGTCGCGTATGCACGTGGATGCACATTTTTGTGTTGCTTGTATCTTGTTGCACGTGGATGCAATTGTTATGTTGTTTATATGCACGTGGATGCATTTGTTATGGTATTGATATGCACGTGGATGCAGTGTGATGATGGATTATTTTTGTTGTTTTTATGGTTTTTAGATGCCTATATGATGTGATGATGATGGTTAATGTCCTACATGGTTTGGTTGATGTGTTAGTCTAGAATGTTGTTAGCCATTTGATCTACCACACTGTTTTGATTTCTTGGGACATCAGTGAATGTAATGGATTCAAATTGTCTGATCATTTGTTTAGTGCGTGGGAACTTTCTAAAGAGGCAAGGATCGCATACCTGGTAACAGTTGTTGAGTTGGGCGACAAGAAGTTGGGAGTCTAGGAATACACGAACATGAATTATACCTATCTAGAGGGTAGCAGTCAGGAGACCAGTCACAGCATCGTACTCAGCCTGGTTATTTGTAGAAGCACCTATGCACACTCCATCGAGATGAATCAACTCATGTGAGGGGGAATAGAGTACCAAAGTTGTGTAGGCAAGATTTGGAGACCAACGACTTGCACCGTTGGCGAATCCAACATAGTAAAGTGGAACAGGATCCATCTGTGGTCATGCAGGGAAGCAAAGCATAAGGTCCTAGATGCAAAAGGTAAGCAAAAAACAAAAAGAAATGATATTGTACAACATGGACTAATGGGTCCAAAAAGTGCTAAGGGTAAAAGTATTTGAGATACAACCCATTATGGGGGTTGCGCATGGGGTTTCCTTTTGAATCGGTCAGAATGTATGCCCCGTGTCCAAGGTAGGTGTGCACAATGTATGGGCCTTGCCACATGGATTCAAAATTTCCTTTACCCGTTTTATCAGGGGCTTAGTCATAAATGAGTACAAGGTCTCCTTCACGGAAGGCGCGTGGGTGAACTTGTTTATCGTAACCGGATTTGGAGCGGCTCTTGGCGGCCTCAATGGTTTGAAGGACGGCGCAGCGGTCTTCGTCAGCTTGCTCCAATAGAATTAAGCATTGTTCGAGTGGTGAGGTATTCGGGAGGAGTTCGATAGCGATGTACAATGCTGGGATCTGACACTCGATGGGGAGCACAAATTCTACTCCACGAACCAAATGAAAACGGGTAAAATAAGTGGCGGTCTTACTAGATTTACGGTAAGCCCATAGTGTGGGAAAAAGCATATGATTCCAATTGGACTTATGTTAGTCAATGGTGCATTGAAGGATTGTATTCAAGATTTTGTTGATGGCCTCAACTTGGCCGTTCCCTTGGGGGTAGTAGGTGGAGGCATATTGATGTTTGAATTTGAGGAGAGTTGACAACTCTTTCCAGATAGAGACTTAGAAATGTGATCTGTGGTCGAAGATGAGTTTCTTAGGGACTCCAAAATGAGTGATGACATGGTTAAAAAAGAAGCAGGCCTCAGTGTCGACTTTGCAGTTGAAGGTAGGCATGGCTTCAGCCCATTTGGTAAAGTAGTCGACAACCACAATGATGTATTTATGGTCACTTGCGGAGGGAGGATTTCATTCCCTGAAGTCAATGGCCCATTTGCAAAAGGGACCAACAGTGATGACCGGATGAAGGGGGTGGGGGGGTGTCCTTGCCTTCGGGGAAAAGAGCTAGCAGTTGCAGAAATGTTTGACCACTGTGATACAGTTAGTAAATAGTGTGGGCCAAAAGTACGCTGCGCGGATCACCTTTTGGGCATTGGCCATTCCAGAGAAATGGCTACCGTAGGCTCTTCTATGACAGTCGTTGAGAACTTGTTCTACTTCGTCTTGTGTGAGGCAACGTCGTAAGATGGTGTCGACACCGCGTCGATATAGGACATTGCCTAGGAAAAGATAACAAGATGCATGGTGATAGATGTGACGACGTCCATCACAATCAATATCGGGTCAAAACTTTTGTGTGCGGAGGTAGACCAAGATGTCACCGTACCAGGGGTTGTCTGTCGAGATGATGAAGAAATGGTCGTCATGTAAACTAGTAGTGATCGAGGGTGACGGTGATAGGGATGGTAAATCAATCATGAGTTGGGAAAGCTCAAGGGCTTTAGTACTCTTAGGGGTTGTGAATGTTAGGTCGTATTCTTGTAGGATAATGACCCATTTAGCGACGCGACCTTGAAGAACGCGACGGTTCAAGAGGTAGACCATGGGGTTGGAGTCTACGGCAATTGTAGTGTGACTCATAAGGATGTGGTGTCGCAACATTTGCACGGAAAAAATGATGGTGAGGGCCACTTTCTCCTCATATGGGTAACGTAGTGGTGGGCCTGATAAGGTCTAGCTCACATAATAAATGACATCCTCTTGACAAGCAGAATCTTCTTGAAAAGAACCCTTGAAATGGCATAATCGGATGGTGAAACGTAAAGGATGAAGTCCTTTGAGAAATCCGGAGGGGAGATCAATGGGGCATGTGTGAGAGATTTCTTAAAGTCCTCGAAAGCACCTTGCACTTGGTTGTCCCAAACAAAAGGGATGTGAGTACGGAGCAAATGAAGGAAACCATGAACTGTCATGGTGTAATCAGGGACGAAACAGCGGAGAAAATTGGCTTTCCCCTGAAGGATCTATAACTGTCATAGTGTACGTGGTGATGGGAGTTCTAGGATGGCTTGGACTTTTAATGGATCTACAACAATTCCTTTCTGGGAAATGATGAAACCCAACAACCGGCCTTCCGGAACGCAGAATACACACTTGAGTGGGTTCAAGCGGATTTTATACTTGCGACAACGCAGAAAGACTTTTTGGAGGTCGTTCAGATGGTCAGACTGTTTCTTGGATCGAGCTGTGAGGGCATCGAGATAGACCAAGATGATATTAACCAAGTCATGAAAACAATAGGTCATGGTCTGCTGGAAGGTGGCACCAACATTTTTAAGACCAAAAGGCATAACACAATAGGAAAAGGTGCCCCATGGGGTGGTGAAGGAAGTCTTGTACTGATCTTCTTTGCGAATCTGAATTTGATTGTACCCAGAGAAACCATCCATGAAAGATAGCATCTCGTGCCCCGCACATGTATCAATGAGTTGGTCGATGAATGGTGTGGGGAAGTTGTCTTGGGATAGACTTGGTTTAAGTCACGGAAATCGGTACAGACACGAATGGCACCTTGCTTCTTGTTGACCGGCACTAGGTTAGAAACCCAGGTGGTATAAGCGATGGGGTAAATGAACCCAGTTGCGCAAAGCTTCTCAATTTCAGCTTTGACGGTGGGAAGCTTAGACGGGTGGATGGGGCATTTTTTTTGGTGAACGGGTGGCACGTTTGGCCAAGTGTCAATGTGGTGCTCCATGATAGCAAGGTCAAGACCAGGCATCTCTGTGTAGGACCAGGAAAAGACATCATGAAACTTAGTGGAAGAGCTTCTTATATGCTTGAACTTCCTCCTTAGTGCATGATGCAACTAATGAAATGAGTTCAGGTACTCCAAGTTTGGTGGAAATGTCGACTTGTATGGTAGGTGAAATGTTGGCCATGTTACCCTCCTCGAAGGAATTGAGAGCTGGAACAGGATCCTTAAACCAGTCAACCTTGCGCGGAAGGAAATCTTTGGACTCGACCAAGAATTGGGTTATCAGTGGAGGTGGTAGACTCATCTAGGATGAAATACGATTGATGGTGCATATCATCCCAGGGATAGTCAGGTGCGGTAAGTGCTTTGAGGATTTCCTCATCACTGCGGAAGCATTGAGTCATCAAATCGGTTGACTTGGGTGCCCCGGTGGTGGAAATCATGTAGATGGTATTAATATATTGCGAGGAGGAAGATGTTGGGGGATGAATTTCCTCAATGGTAGGAGCGGATATTTCTAGATTGGAATGAGTTAGTTCGTAGAGAGCCAATCGGTATTATGGGAGATCGGGGAAGTGATGCGAGTAATGGTTGTAAATACCATATATTGCGCAAGGGTGATTGGTACGCAACGATTTATCACAGGGCTTAGGGGTAGGGTCAAGTTTGACGATCGGGATGTTGGTATCATCATCTAATGTTTGCATGTGTTCCTGAAGTGTTGGTAGTTGCAGACATTGATGGGTAGCATAGCCCAAATTGTCGCACAAAGAGCATTTGAGGGGAGAACGGAATGGTGGAGGATTCTTTGCTAGCTTTGGTGTAGGTGGGGTAGTGTAAGTTTGTGGACCCTTACTCCCAGTGTGGCGGGGTGGAGGTTGTGCACTACATGATGTTGATGCGGTTGCCACCCCTGGAGGTGGGCAGTTTTTCATGGTAATAGGTTGAACCGGTTGTAAAATGACATTTGGTGTCGGGGGAGGAGTTGGGGCGGGTAGGTACCACACAGGTAGTCCTAATGTTAACCTAGGAAGATTTAAAGTAGCCACTACTGGGGTGCTGACTGCTCCTGAAGGAGGGAATAAGAACGAGATAGTGTGGATAGGTGTGGCTCCAACATGACTGGGCATTGATGGTGGTTGCGACAGTAAAGGGGGATGTTGGGTGGGTGTCTATGTATTGTGTGAGAGGGTGTACAAATCAGATATCTCGGATGACCGCAAAGGTGGGGGAATGGATTGAAACGTGGAAGTCATGGGTGCATCGGAGTATATCCCGGGTCCGACTATGGATACCAACCATGTATGTACGTTGTGAACGGGTTGTTCAATCATGAGGAGAACGTTTTTGGGTGTGTTGGGGGCATTGGGATCGTAGTACGTAAGTTGATCGATCTTGACCACACGTCTCTCATGGGGGAACATCATGATGCGGAATACTGACGAAGCGACAGCCTTCATGGGATACATGTAACTGCATCCAAGTAAGAGGTTATAATCGAGCTGGGCATTGATGACCTCTATGTCGATAAGGATCATTCTGCCTTCTAACTGGATTGGAACATTGTCCAAAAGGCCTTATGGTTGGGTTGAGCGGCCATCGTAAGCTCATAATGCGGTGGTGGATGCCTGTAGTGTAGGCGATCCAAGCTTCTGCCAGACGGAAGTCCACATAACGCATGTGGAGGCACCTTCATCGATGATGCATCGATGGATCACAAGATTCCGAATGGATACAGAGACTTGAAATGCTAATGTGGAAGGCATGCGTGGTTCGGATTGGTCCAAGTCGAATGCCATCATTCGTGAGTCAAAAGGGTCAATGGTGCCAATGGAGGATAACACAGTCTTGCATTGGGCAGGAAAGTTCTTTAGAACCCCTAGGGATGACATAGCAGCAGGGTATTGGGCTAAGTCATCCACAATGTTATAATTAGAAGCGGCACGAGAGTTAGTATTATTATTGATTCAACAAAGTGGGAAACGAGGGGCTTTGGGCCCCCCGTCTAACGGTGCAGTAGGTATGCATAACGGATGATCAGTGGGAAGAGCGTTGGTGGTTTTATTGGATGGGATTGCTTCATAGGTGGATCCATATTGTTTTCAGTGTGTTTGGAGGTTGACGTCTGTCGACGACATCATTAATAGGTGGTGAGTACCTGAGTACATGGGTTGATGAGCAGGTGCAACATAAGTAATTTGTTGTTGTGGTGTCATGGTTCCTTGAGGGGGAACCAATGGTTGAGTGTTCACCACTCCTTGCATAGGTAAAGGATTATGCAATACCATAGGTTGTGTTTGAGGTGGTGGGGGGTTGGGTGGCGCCAGATGTGCCACGTGCCCCTGACGTTGGGTGTCATCATTCCAAATTTGGTGTGCTCATTCCAAATGGGGGCAAGTGTGTATATAATGGCCGTATACCCCGCATATGGAACAACGGTGGTTTGTTCGTAAATTGGGGTTCTTACATTGTTTCGGTTGGAGATCAGGGTTTTGGTTGGTGGGAGCAGCGTTGTTATTGTTTGGAGGATTAGGTGGTTGGCTGCCTTAGTCCTGAGGTTGGTTGTTTCCACAGTTGCGTCCTCTTCCACGGTTTTGTTGACCTTGTTGATTGCGTTGGGTATTCTGGTTCTGCGGTGGGTTTTGTTGTGCGTACACTTTCCCTTGGGTGGCAAGGGGATTTTGAGGTTGCACGGGTGTTGGAGCAGGATGCGGTGGATAATAAGAGGGAGGGGCTTGAGGTGGTCCAGGTGATGGTACCGATTTTGGTTGTCTATAAGTGTAAGTGACTGGAGGTTGGGTTCCTGCAGGCGCTACCTGTTGTGGGTAATAATCTGATGGGGCTTGAGAGTGGCCAGGAGCATGTGCGGTTTGCTGATGGTAATATGTAGTAGGTGCAACTAGAGGGATGTAGGTTGTAGGTGCGTGACCGTAACACTGTGCTGGGCATGAGGGTCCATGGGTGTGGTGGGCGTGTGTCGTGGGAGCATACGAATTTGTAGCTTCGGAGTGGGACATGGCTCGCGAAAGGTCGGGGCTAGTATTATTGCGTGTGACAGTAAAAGGTTGGTTGTGTGATGCAACATGTTAAATGATGCCATCGGCGGCGTAGCATGCCCCTGACGAGTTGTTTCGATAGGAGTCACCTCGGGGAGCATCAGGTAAAATGGTATATAATTAGCCAGACTGGGCGTAGATGAGGTCAAATCGCTGGGCTTTCAGAATCGCTTCTTCTTCAGACTAGGGTCATTCAGATGCCACATCCTTGGAAATAATGGGAAGGAGAGATTTCAGAAACCAATCTAGGAAGATACAGTCATCTAACTTAATCTTGCACAAGCTTCGACGTTTACGCCACTCATGACTGTGATCAGTGATGTGGGTGGCCGTCTTCTGTCTGCAAGACAGTAGGATCTCTACTCCTGCGTCGTAACGGACGAATAACTGAAAGAACTGCAGAAAGGTCGAAGCGAGGGATGTAAAGGTAGAGTGGGTCCCGTGAGCTTGCTCGATGTACCACTTAGCTGCAGTGCCAGTAAGGGTCTATTGTAAAAGGAGGAGGCAGATGGAGTCGTCCACTATGGATTTGGAGGAACACCAGAAATGGAAAGACATGATGTGATTCTGGGGATCCTCACCTGCCTTGCCCTCAAACTTGGGGATGTCCGATGGGAGTTTGGTAGGCATATGAGGCCACGTGGGGTCATGTCGGATGGGGTCGTTGGTCAATCTGGCCAGGTTAGGAAGGTTGAGGCTAGCCATGAATGGAAAATTGGAAGAAGGATGTGACATGATCGCGGGGGCGTACGTGCTAGCAGTAGTGCCTATGGTGGGGCCAGTGCCCCCAATGGAAGGAGCAGTGGTATAAGTCATGATGGGGGTCATGGGGCCGCCAGCCATGAGTGGGGGTATTGTGTAAGAAGGGCCTATGCCCCCAATGTGTGTTGCGGGAATATGAGCCATAAAAGGGATGTTGGGACCCCCAAAAAGAGGTGTGGGGATCGTGTGGGAAGGGCCTATGCCTCCAAGTGTACCATGAGTCGCTGATGGGGTGGTAGTGGGTCTAGTAGTTGTTGGGATTTGAGTGGTGATAGGGATGCTAGGTGTGGGTACTACCGTGGGCATACCCATGATAGGTGCTATCGTGGTGGCCGGAGCATTGGTGGTTGGAGCAGTGGTGTTCCCTCCACCAAAAGTCCCTCCAAGCAACGAGTTCGGATTCATGCCAGCCATGGGGCTAGACGGGGCTGTGTATATAGGGTTTTTTGCTTCTGAATCAGAAGCAGATGTGAAATGGGGGTCGTCAGAGTCTGGTGACAAGGCTCTACGCCTGTGACGCATGGTGTCAAGTGAACCGTACTACAGGGGCTTGCCCCATTGGCATCGATAATGTATCGGGGACTCAATCGTGATAGACAAATAGGAAAACTAGTGGGTTGTGGCGAGTGAAAAGCTCAAAAACCCTAATGCAGTCGAGTGTGCATAAGGGAAGCACAAGAAATATGGCACTCATGCCAACAACAGGCTCAAAACGCTCACTGTAACAGCTGTGTTACGGTAAGCGGAGCGACAAGAAAAAAGTGGTCAGAATACCAACAAGCAAATGACTCCTAATAAAGAATAATGGTGTACTCGCTAAAACAGGGGGAGGTAAGGGCGCATGAAAATGCCTAACTAAAAGGTATGTTGGCTCGAACTAGACATATCCTCTGGAAGGTGATGAAATCCAAGTCAGATAATACGAAAAGCAGAACCAAATTTCTAAGGATATTCCCCTACTAAGAGGGACTCTAGGTAAAATACTCCTAGAAGAATGGTAACTAGGCTACCATGTTCATGGTACATCCAAAAAAAGCATTTGCCGTGTCAGTCCTTTGGTCGCTACACCCCAAATATGGGAATGAAATGAGGACAACGAGTAGGTGTCCTTCAGAACTAGGTGGAGTGCGGTATTCCACGTGGTCCTCCGGAACCAATCTCACGACTTGCCCTCCTAAGGGAGAGGCCTTTTCTGACAAATTGGTGTATAACCATACCATCAAGTAATAGGGGATTTTGGTACGCTAATGGACAACTTCTATATCTCAAGTGTAAATGACCGAGGGGTGTTACTTGGATGCCTATCCCCCGTGTCCTACCTAACTACAATGTTCTTTTGTGTTCCCCAAGTGGGGTTAGAAGGTTGGTTTAGTTAAGTAAATTTTATGGCTCACTTGAATTAAGGTGACAGAGTGTGTGTAAGTGAGATGATGTACCCAACAAAATCCCATGCTTGGGAAGCTATCTAAAAAATGCAAATCCTGAAATTTAACTGCAAATGCTAAAAATTAACTCTAAATGCTAAAACTTGCTTTTCAATGTAAATGCTGAAAATATGCAAAGTGGTACAGTGAAGCAAATAACAGAAAAACTCAATGAGTAACTTGGGATGTATGTAAAACAGGGGGCTATTAAGGTGCAAAAAAAAAGCAAAAAAATCTGGGAAAAAATGGGTAAAAAACTCAGAAAATTGAGCGCGGTTTTTGGGCCGAAACTGGCGGTCTAGGGCTCGACTGTCTGGACGATACCTTCGGCCTGGGGCTTGGGTTTCGTGTCGGTTCATGCGGCCTAGGCCGTGGCTAAGGGGTTGTAATGAGCAGTGGTATAAGTCATGATGGGAGTCGTGGGGCCGCCAGCCATGAGTCGGGGTATTGTGTAAGAAGGGCCTATGCCCCCAATGTGTGTAGCGGGAATATGAGCCATAAAAGGGATGTTGGGACCCCCAAAAAGAGGTGTGGGGATCGTGTGGGAAGGGCCTGCGCCTCCAAGTGTACCATGACTCGCTGACGGGGCGGTAGTGGGTCCAGTAGTCCTTGGGATTTGAGTGGTGACAGGGATGGTAAGTGTGGGTACTACCGTGGGCATACCCATGATAGGTGCTATCATGGTGGCCGGAGTGTTTGTGGTTGGAGCAGTGGTGTTCCCTCCACCGATAGTCCCTCCAAGGAACGGGTTGGGATTCATGCCAGCCATGGGGCTAGACAGGGCTGTGTATATAGGGTTTTCTGCTTCCGAATCAGAATCAAATGTGAAATGGGGGGCGTCGGATTCTGGTGACAAGGCTCTACACCTATGACGAGTGGTGTCAAGTGAACCATATTATGGGGGTTCGCCCCATTGGTGTCGAGAATGTATCGAGGGCTCAATTGTGACAGACAAATAGGAAAACTAGTGGGTTGTGGCGATTGAAAAGCTCAAAAACCCTAATGCAGCCGAGTGTGCATAAGGGGAGCGCAAGAAATATGGCACTGATGCCAACAACATGCTCAAAACGCTCACTGTAACAGTTGTGTTACGGTAAGCGGAGCAACAAGAAAAAAGTGGTCAGAATACCAACAAGCAAACGAATCCTAATAAATAATAATGGTGTACTCGCTAAACCAGGGGGGGGTAAGGGAGCATGAAAATGCCTAACTAAAAGGTATGTTGGCTTGAACCAGACATATCCTCTGCAAGGTGATGAAATCCAAGTAACATAATACGAAAAAAAGAACCAAATTTGTAAGGATATTCCCCTACTAAGAGGGACTCCAGGTAAATTACTCCTAGAAGAATGGCAACTAGGCTACCATGTTCATGGTACATCCAGAAAAAGCATTCGCCATGTCAATCCTTTGGTTTCTACACCCCAAATATGGGAATGCAACGAGGACAACGAGTAGGTGTCCTTCGGAACTAGGTGGAGTGCGGTATTCCATGTAGTCCTCCGGAACCAGTCTCACAACTTGCCCTCCTAAGGGAGAGGCCTTTTCTGACAAATTGGTGTATAACCATACCATCAAGTAATAGGGGATTTTGGTACCCTAATGGACAACTTCTATGTCTCAAGTGTAAATGACCGAGGGGTGTTATTTGGATGCCTATCCCCCCTGTCCTACCTAACTACAATGTTCTTTTGTGTTCCCCAAGTGGGGTTAGAAGGTTGGTTTAGTTTATTAAATTTTATGGCTCACTTGAATTAAGGTGATAGAGTGTGTGTAAGTGAGATGATGTACCCAATAAAATACCATGCTTGGACAGCTATCTAAAAAATGTAAATGCTGAAATTTAACTGCAAATGCTAAAAATTAACTCTAAATGCTAAAAATTTCTTTTCAATGTAAATGCTGAAAATATGCAAAGTGGTACAGTGAAGCAAATAACAAAAAAACTCAATGAGTAACTTGGGCTGCAAGTAAAACAGGGGGCTTTTAAGGTGCAAAAAAAAAAGCTAAAAAATCTGGGCGAAAATGGGTAAAAAACTCATAAAACTGAGCGCGGTTTTTAGGCCGAAACTGGCGGTCTAGGGCTTGACTGTCTGGACGATACCTATGGCCTGGGGCTTGGGTTTCGTGTCGGTTCGTGCGGCCTAGGTTGTGGCTAAGGGGTTGGATGTTGCATTCTTCACCGCGTGGTCGGCTCTGGGTTCTGCGATCTAGGCCGTGGGAACGAGGACTGATCACGCGATAGGAGCCAAGGTTGGGGGGCGAAGAGATGCGGCTGGAAGCGCAGGTAGGGGAGTTAGGTATGAGGACGGGGCCATGGGTAGGGAAGCTAGGGTGCCGAACGAGTCCACAGGAGACTACAAGATGGGTGTGGCCGTGGGCACGGGTTTGGAAAGCAGGGCCGCGGAGAGCGGGAAAAGTTCTGCAGTGAGGGTTGTGGGATAGGGGACAAATGATGCGATTTGGGCCGTGGGAATGGGATAGGGTTCGGCGGTTGGGGATGCAACAGAGAGATCAAATGACACAGTCGAGGCCGCGTGAAGAGGTCAAGATACTACAGTGCAGGTCGCGGCTGCGGGCTAAGGAGTCGAGCTGCAGGCCGTGCGTTAGGGCTGAACAGTCGCGTTCCGTAACGCGACTGTTGGGCGAAAAACAATGGTTTACGGCGCGAAAAATGGCTTCCAAAAACCGTGTCCGAACAGAAAAAATGGGGATTGCGGGTTTTGCAGGTACAACAAAGGGCTTGGGCTGCAAGTGATAGGCGTAAGGGTAAACCAGATTTGCAATATTAAACCAAACTAACAACTAAAAAAAAACTTTAATAAATTTAACCAAAGATTCAAGCTAGTGGAGTCGCCAAAACTGTAGCTAGGGTTTTCACCCTAGCTTTTGCAAATGAGCACCTACTAAGGAGAAGGGACTCCTTAGTAGCAGTTCAAGAAAACAGTTAAAAACTAGTGTAAATGGTAAGAAACTAATCTAACATGTGCATGGGTGCTTAACAAGTAAATATCTAGTAAAAAATGGTAAATAATAAACATTCATTGATTTCTTATGCAAAACAAATATAGGAGAAAACCATATCTTTTCATTAACCTAAAAATGGAGTTTTACATAAAATGTTACCTCAGTGGTGAGGTTGGTGGAGCTTGTGCAGCCGTAGGGCTCCAATGCTCCAAGGTGTCCTTCTCTTCTCCAAATGCTAAGATGGTTGGCCAAAGGGGCACTCAAATGGTGAAAGCTAGCTCAAATGGATGGCTAGGGTTTCGAGAGTGATTTGGGTAGCATAAGGGTAGATTCGATTGTGGATGAATAAGGCCTCCATCACCTATTTATATGTGTTTGAGTGGTGGAGTATTGACCCATGGTATTTGGTTACACATGGTTTTTGTTATTGGTTTAGGGTTTCTTTCCTTCTTTTTCCCTCTTTTTTCCTTTTTTGACTTAATTTTTGAATTTTATTCCCTTTTATTTGATTTTTTTAGAATTTTGGGCCCTTTTGGAGGGTGTTTGGTGATGTGAGGCCAATTGTGATTAAAATGAAAGTATTTTCTTAAATAATAAACTTGAATGTTTGTTTGTACTAGTATGTTCAATTTCACTGTGATTATAATACTTGTAAAGTGTCGAGTTTGGTTTTCAAAAGTGCAAAATTAGAGCTTGAAAGTGCCAAAATCGGTTTTCAAAATTGCAAATTTAAGTATTGGAAGTGTCAAAAGTAGCCTTCCAAAAGGGAAAAATCAGGTTCTAAAAGTGCCATTATCATATTTATCATATCGGAAAAGTGCAAAAACCAATTTCAAAAGTGGCGATATCAAAAGAAAAAGTATGCTTTTGGGACCTAGATTTGGCACTTTTTGAACTAGATTTGGCACTTTTCGAACTAGATTTGGCACTTTTCGAACTAGATTTGGCACTTTTCGAACCAGATTTTGCACTTTAGAAACCTTGATTTTGGGGTTTATGAAGGTTTTTTTTTACTTGTCTTCCAAGTGACTTGGACTAGAGTGTAAAAATGATCAAATAACGAATTTACTTTTTGAAAAAATGCCCCCAAAATAGCTATTTGGAAAAATTTCACCCCTAAAAATTACACTAGATTTAGGTCTTGTGTAATTAGTTTTATGTAATTCTTCAAACTAGCACATAGACACTAAGTCCACTTTGACATCAATGACAACCACAGTTCAACAATCTCCCCCTTTGGTTTTGATTTCAACACCTTATGAAGCTATGCTCGCCCTGGTCACGAATTCCTATGTTCTGCTTGCACACAATACAATGATCCCTCTGAATTCATGCCAGTTTGATACTTCGCTTTGATACGCAACCTTCGATCAATACTTCTTTATTTTTTTTCATTTATTTGTGCTTCCTACGCAGTTCTCTGTCACTGATACATGCTTCATGATATATCTCCCCATTCAATATCAATGGCAAAGGGATACTCCCCCTATCTTCCTGTTGTATTCCCCTCTTGGAAAAATATCATAGACTGATACTTTATTTTTGCTCTTCTAGCTATAACATTGTAGAAAACTGATTTAGGGTTGACTGTACTATTGCAACCTTTTCATTCATTTATGCTTATTTTCTCAACACTTCCTACTCCACATGCTCACCAGCAGATAATATAAGGGTTTATGTACAGTCAACGACTACTTCTTTAACTTCCCCTAGTATTTGTGAAAATTGTTTTGTGATCTGAAAGATCTCATCCTGTGGTGGTTCAATCTTATTGGTTATATTCTGATGTTCATCCTTGATCCTGTTGACTTCTTGTTGTTGTTTCCTGTATTCTCCCATTTTGACCATTTTTTCAACAGCTGGTACTATGGCCTATTTATCGCACAACTTTTTCTCTGACTCTTGTGCAATTTGCAACATCTGATCCAATTCATTGAGCTTCTCATCAGCAACCAAATTGCCCCACATATGTGCACTTTATCTGTGTAGCTTTTCGCACCTTACTTCTAGGGTTCTAATATTTCCTATGACAATATGCAATATTTTGTATCTATATTCTCTCTCATTCCTGACTTCTGGTGGTGTCCCTGGTTGTTTCTTTGTTGCAAGATCCTTGATATTAATGCAAATACCTTGAATAAAATCACTTATACTAGTTACATTTTCTTTTGAAGGAGCATCATTTTCTATCTATACATATGGCAGTGTCTCACAAACATCCTCAACTGCCTTCTGTAATCTGGATTTTTTTGTTGCATTTCTTATACCTCCCTTCTCAACTTTCCTGTATTTTGAGCAATTTCTTCTTTCTCCATTTGCATTCTCCGACAGCCCTCTTGTAGTGCTTCCTTTTCATTGAAGCTTGTGCAACAATCTACTTAGACTACTTCGTGTAATTTTCCAATTTCCTCCCCAACAAATTTATGCAGTGTATGTAGGAAATCCATAGGTAACTATGACAAGATAATTTCCATTGGACTTACTACAAATTCCGATTCTTGCATATCCTAAGTGGGAAACACCAATGCTTCAGCTGTAATCTTGAATCCTTGTCGTGGTTCTGATGTGACATTCATCTATGCAACTATCTGTGCTTGTGCATTGATTGGATCTTTTTTAAGGTGTTTGTGCACTGCTTTGTCCTTATTCTTTCTTATTCTTCGTTATTATCTCTTTCATTGCTGCAAACCCTTCTCCAACCTTTAAGAGGATCTCTTCTTATTTTGTCGCAAATTCATTCAGTTCCTCCTTTGTTTCCACCTTCTCCAGTATCTCCTCTATGACATTTTTTACCTCCATACCTATTTGATCCATGTCATATTCTATTAAGACTCGAGTGATACTAGGCTTAGAATATTTTCTCTTCTTTCTTGATGACTCTTCCACTTATCCATTACTTGTTCTTTTCCTTGTTTGTTCAGTCTATTCTGTGGCATCATGAAATATTTCTATGCTTTCTCTTTCTATAGATTTATCTTGTGGTGAAGTTTTATGATGTGTATGCTTATCCTATTCAACAATTATATCTTCTTATGCCAAGGGAACTTTCCATGCCAGATCCCAATCATTTACTATCTATGCAATGTCTTCCTTAGAGAAATAGAACATAGTGGGTAACCATTGCTTCTAAGGTTCCCTTTTGTCTTGTGCATAGATATGATGCATCCCCGCTATGAAGCTTTCAATTTCATTATAAACATCAATGATTCGTGGGTATATGCGTGGTGTCTTATGTAGGATAAATCTAATTTCCTCATTGTATATACAAAAATTAATGTTGTTACCTTCCTATCTGTGATGGAGTTTGGTAAACCACATATTTTTATATTGTGCAGCTACGAAGGGTTTCATGTTTCTATCAAGAAATTGACTTTCATCTGGTTCTTTCCAGCCTACTACCGCAAGAGATATTAACAACCCAGTATAATGAAAATGTATACCTTTTTCTTGTGTTTCTTGGCAGTCAACTAAAAATTCATTTAGTAGAAATGTTGACCAATTGAATTGAACCCCTTCCATGCATTGTTCTACGGACATGATAATAGCCATTGAAACTTGGTCTTGCCAACTCTTTCGAAACATCTTGCATGCCATCATCTGATTCATGAACCTTACAATTTTGTCATTTATGTGAGCAACAAAAAAACCTATGCTTTCTCTTTGGGTTCCATACTTTTCGATTAACTTCTTTGCAAGGTCCCTTTCCTGCTTCCTATCCAGAAGAATATTCACGTCTTCTCCCCTAGTAGGGAGTCCAATGATCCTTTCTATAAACTGGGTATCAATGGATATAAGATTGTTCAGCCACATAAATCCACCATGTATTCGTGACAACATCATTTTTGCGCACTTCTTTACTTGTGGGCTTCTTCCAAAATGTGGAATATCCATCAAATTCAGAACCCCTTATTTCTACAGCCCATATGCCCATGGTTGTACTTCCATTATGACTGGTGCATTAGGGTTTTTCCCTCTTCTTCTACTCAGGTAGTTTCTCTTGATCAGCTCAGGAAAATTTTCTTCATCAATTATATCAAAATCAACAAACTGAAATTTGTATAGTTTCCTGAGAAGATTTTCTTCAGCAAGTGCTCCATCTAGTATTACTGGTGTTGGTACGCTTGTGTCCTCTATGGTGGGAATATTAACAGCTACTGCGGTGGGTTTTATTGGTGGGATGTAATCGCGGGTGAATTTTATGGGTTTTGATGATGATGACGTGGGCATCTGCTCAGTCTCTTCATGCTGACCTATTGATAGATTATTCATTTTTCACTGTCTCTTGGGTGCCATCACTCTTTCTTATCTCTACCCTATTCTTTCTCCATAACTGGTATTCTCTGCAGGAACTAGTATCTCACCTTACAGGATATCAAATACTTGTATTGGAAACTTTGTGTTCTTGTTGTTTTATTACCTTCCATACTGCTTATATTTACCTTGATTTGGTCAAATACATTTAACCAACTCCTTCCATTTGTAATTAATGACGCCGATTTTTTAGTCTTGTCACTACATGTCCTGTCATTCATGCTCATGATTTGTCGTAGTCCTCCTTATAGACGTTCTTTGTGCAGTTCCTTCTTTCCGTGACAAATCATGTTATATTTTTTTATTCCTGTAATAAGGTAAAGGAAGTACAAATATTTTTGGTTCCAGATTCGTTCAACATAATTTTTATCCTAGTCTGATTTTAAAATATCCCTTTATTTTATGTGCATAGTGTCAGTCCTTTTTTATCTATTGACATCCTTTTCCATATCTTTCTGCAGTTCCCTTTTTCTTGATTTCTGGAATAATTTCTCATGTAGGAAGCATGTAAAGTTGGCTGAGATTCTCCTTCTATATTATATTCTTGTTTTTTCTTGTAGAATTTGTTTGAATTCTGTAAATTTTACAGTCTTGAGCCTTGTGACCTAAGATGTTACATTTGTAACATACAACCTTATTACAGAACTTTGCAATATGTCTAGTATTATTGCACTTCCATCATATAGCAGGTTTCTTAACTATTTTGAAAAAATTACATCTCACTGCTGTATGCCCATCTATGTTGCACGAGAAACTGCAAACAGGAGAAGTATTTTCATCCCTGAGTAAATTTTGTCCTCTTAATTGTATTTTCATCATGTATTTTCTTTTGTCAGTCTTTAAAGTATTTTCCTTTTCTTTCATGCAGACATCTTCCTTGATCTTTTCCTCAGACAATTTAATATTTTCCTTAATATTATCTTGATGTTTGTCAAACCCATGACCAATCTTTTCATATGATGATATTTGATAGCTAAGGATGTGTTCTAAGATCATGGTACCCCTTTTTAATTTCGAGTTTGTTTCCAGTTGAGAGATTGTCTTCTTCAATTATTTTTTTAGTGAAAAAATCTTAAGTACTTGCTTTTCGCATGTCTCATCCTTCTCACACAGTTGTGATACTAAATTTTCTTTGGCCTTTTGAACTTCAAGTAGCTATTACTTTTGTTCATCTATGATCTGTGTCACTTTCTTGTTAAATTTCTAAGATTCCTCTTGGTACTCTTGCAATCTTGTTTTTAGTGGTAATTTATCTTTTCTTAGAGAAGTAATGTCAACTTCTTGTTCTTGAGATATTACTTCCTTATTATTTAATTGATTTACTAGGAAATCCTTGGTACTCTTTGCTTCTTCCATTTGATCCTTTTATTCAAGTTGTACTAGCTATTCCATTAGCCCTTCATTCTCTCTTCTCATTTTTCTTAACTCATTTAAGGCACTTACTAATTCACTCTTCCAATCTTCTTCTGCAGTTTCCTTATCTTTACACTTCAAGACTTATTCCTTGATGGATGTACTACTCTTGTCCACTTATTCTAATTCTGCAATCGCTTCCTCTGTCTTGTGAATATATTTTAGCTTGTCCCAAAGTTCTTTGGATGAGACACATTTTCCAATTTTACCTTTCATAGGTTCAGTCGGCCCTTTCATAATGGCATACATTGCCAATTTCTTATTCATTTTCTATTTCCTTTTAGCAGTAGGTTTTGATGACCCTTTTGAAGGAATGTCTTATTCTATAGCTTCTTTCCAAAATTCAATTACATGTGATTTCAAATAAGATTTCATTTTTATGCTCCACAATAGATAGTTTGTTCTAGTGGACATGGGAGCTCTATCTCTATTCAGACCAATTCCTCATAGGCCCTGTCTACACACTGATCTGCCTTCCATCAGTTAAGCTGTACTAAAGAAACCCACTCTGATACCAATTGTTGGAATTATTAATGATACTAAGAGGGGGGTGAATTAGTATCATGCACAGATTTACAAATTATTCACTTTTAAAATATGCACCAATATCAATTTAACACCACATCAATAAAAACAAATTCTACGCAAATATTTGGAGAAGATTATATATATATATATATATATATATATATATATATGATATTACAGAGAAAAACATGAGACACCGATCTCCACTGGTGTGAGCACCAACTCACTCATAAATCCCTCTGATTGAGACACCAATCCCACTCGGAAGCATCAACTTGTAGACTGCAAGCTTCAACCTATGAGGACACCCATCCTCTGTGCAAGAACCAAGTTACTGAACCAACCCTCAACCTATGAGGACACCAATCCTCTGTGCAAGCACCAACTTGCATTGTTCAGGAACCAATCTGAGTGGAGACATTGATCTCCTTTTGTTCCCCTATCCAAATTCCCTGAGAAGAAGATAGTACAGATTTCGGACTTCAGGTCTACGCGCACAAAGATTTGCACTCTGCTATATTGAATGCACACTCTTCCATTGATTCAAATCAAACTGTAATACACCATTGATCTACGTTTTTCCACTGGTTCAACTCAAACTGGTGTTTATATTACATTGTATTACACCATTGATCCGCACTCTTCCACTAGTTCAACTCAAAATTGTCGTTTCCATTACATTGTATCACACCATTGATCCACTCTACAACATAGATTCTGCACACATATATATCCACATGCTTCTTGCGCCTTTTCACAAATGCTCAAATCTACACATCTTCTCCTTGTATTTCTGCATTTCTTCTTGTCTTGCTCACTTCATCAAATTGTATTTCTTCTGATTTCCCTGATCATTTCATTCCACCGAAGCTTTTCAATTCATAATATTACTTCATACATTACACCAAGCTTACTTTTCACTTCTCAACTTATTATTTATACTCCACTTGTTCGAATAGTGGGTCCACAAGTTGGGGCTTCTCTAAATGGTAACACCCATTCTTCCTTTCTTTTTAGACAATCTTACAAAGCATCTACCACTTTTCTTAACCTATGCATATGAAGTATCATGACTTAGTGGGTCCTGCACATAGTAGTTCATTAGCTTGGTGGGACTTGCGCACTTGAGTACCATCACTAGGTTAGTATTGCATATTGGAGTACCATTACTTGGAGGGTCTTGTGCACTTCTGAGACTTGCACCCATATTTTTGATATATTTCTTCGAATTGGAACAACAAAAAGACACTAAGTCCTCTTTGACATCCAATTTGGAGTACCACGACTAAGTGGGATGTAGGTCTTGTGTACATAGTTTTATGTACTTCTTCAAACTGGCATATGGACACTAAGTCCACTTTGACATCAATGACAACCATAGTTCAACACATAAGTTGAGGGCAAAGAAAACAAAAATAATAAAGCACTATTATACCAAAACATCGCCCAAGCAAAAATAGAAATCCCTTAAATTTCTCCCACGGGCGAAAATTCACCCCTAAAATTTTCCTTGCTTTATATGCATTTTATTTTTGTTTTCTAGCTATTCGGGATGCAATCTCCCTCGAGGATCACAACATATGTTTTATATGTATCATGATTTGTATATTTTGTCGGAAGGGTGTCTCCCCAAGAGGAGAATGCAACTCCTTCTCCCAAGCATTGGCTTGCAATGCTTTGGTTTACATTATTATTAACTGCTATTTGTTTGTTTATTTAATATAGAATTATTACCACATGGAGTTATTTCATTATGCATTATTGCATTACATATTATTATTATTATATCATGGATTTATTGCATTATGCATTGTTGCATTATGTATTATTATTATTATAGCATGGAGTTATGGCATTATGCATTATGCATGGAGTTGTTGCATAGTGTGCAATTGGTGGAGTATTCCCCCAAGCATTTGTTGTTTGATTGATATTGCATGTAGAATCTATGCTAACTGGTATTGCATATGCATACTATAATCGCAGGTTTATTTATTGTACATTGCATTTTTCTATGTAGTGATTTGATGGATTCATATTTGTATACCAATACCTTATGTTAGAAACTCAATGGTACTGGCACATAAATTGTATGCTTTAGAATTAATTAATATTGCATATTTACTGTGCATGGTAAATATATAATCCTTTGGTGATTGTGTACTCACTGTATTACCATGACTAAGCATTTCATAATGATTGAATATTACATGCATTTGTTGGTAAATTATTAAAATATTATGCATGGGTAATTGGATAATGACTAGTATTGAATAATTATTGAATACTACATGCATTGGAATAGTATGCATTGGAATGAACTCATAAATGCATTATTAGTAAGCATTAGTTATTGTATGGTAAGTTGCATTGGAAATTGTTATTTGCATAAATAATGTGGGAAGGAATTTACTATGCATTGCCTATTTCACTGTTCAACGAATTTATTGTTAAATGATTAATTAATGAGCATTGCATATTTATTGTGAATTGTCCTGATTGGTAATTGCAAGGAATATGTCTACATAGTATGTGTTGGTTATGTGTTGCATCGATATGCATTGGGTGTAAATGGATGAATAGCGCATGCATACAATGTGTATTGAGTAATCTGGGAAATGAGGGGCAAGGCCCTAATCCCTTTTACATAGGTTACATTGTGAAAGGTTTTGTGTTAATGAGTAATCTGTGAAATGAGGGGCATATCCCTAATCCCTCCACATAGATTGCATTCATATGTTTAGGGTGTTTCGTGAAAGGATTTGCTTGTTGGAATATTCTCACTATCATTTTTGTATTTTGCATGCTTGCATGCAATTCTGCATGCATCCAATCATGTGCATGCATTTGCATGCATCCAGTCATCAGTATGGCAGTCTCCCAGCACCTAGTCCTTATTTTGCAGCCCCCAGGAGCCCGTTTCTGCTCATTTTTATCCTTCCTAGCCATTAATGCACCCTTGTCATGTTCCCAAATTTTCCTATGGTCCATGGGGATGATTTTAACCTAAGTCACCTAGGCATTAATTAAATAATTAATGGATGGATGAAGTAAGATTCTTAAGGGTGAATTTGAGGAATTAAATGGATAAGGAGGGGCCCCCATGAAGTTATTAACCCCCAATTCAAATGCTAAGGTGATTTATTAATTAATTGAGAAATTAATTAATTGGGTAAATTTTGAGGCATTACACCTTATTAATTAATTAATTACTGGATAATTAATTAATTGCTAAGTTAAATTATTTCTTAGTGGTATTATTTTCATTTAAATAATTATTGCTAATAATTGGGCCAAGTGGTTGACGACTTCGCCAGGAAATTCGAATTGGTAAGTGAGCCAAACTTTCCTAAGTGATGAAACTCAGAAAATCAAGGAATTAATTGGAGTAGAAGTCAAGTAAGCACTAGAGTCCAAAAATGTTGCTAAAAATGAGAAAAGAGGAATATTTCAGGAAAAGCAGCGTAAATCTAGAAAGCAGGAAAGTATGAAAAGCATGAAAGTTTAGAAAAAAAGGAAAGTCAGAAAAAGAGGAAAAAAGAAGGAAAGCCAAAGCAAAGCAAGCAAGGAAATTATGTCCACTCATGGGTGACCTATTCTCACAGGTCACCAAGCTAAGTAACTTGCTCATTAGGTCAACAAGAATTCTATTTAAGAAGGTTTCCAACTTCATTCAAGAACTTTTGTTATTTGCAATTTTGGTTTGAGAGCTCCGAGCCTCTCTAGTTGAGTGATGTGCCTCAACAAGTTTGCTTGGGAGATGTGCCCCAAGGCCCCATGAGTTTCTAGTGAGTGTTATGCAGGTCCAAAATGTGATTCTAGAGCACATAACATTCAGATCAGTTCAACATTGAAGTCACACAGTCAGTTTGAAGAGAAGATCTCTCTTACAGTGAAATCCTAGCTAGTTTTGGTGAAGCTTCTCTAGTGGAAGATGAATGCTCCAGTGGAAGTGCCCAAGTGTTGATGGAGGGTTGGTACAGCCATATTTTCAGCCAATAGTGATTTCCAGTAGTATAAATCATTCTAAGAACTGATCCATTCTCTTCTTCTCATCACTTCTTACAACCTCAACTAAATTTGGTGGTGTTTTCCCCATAAGGAAGGGAAGATCTGTGGTTAGCTCTCCATATTTTTCCAGAGACTCAGTGTGCAGCCATATACTCTATTTCATACCTGTTGAAGATCAGAATACACTTTCATAACATATTTTGGATCATTACTTCTCTTCTTCCAGTCATTCTATCGCCCTATGAGGGGATTTCCTAGTCTTTAAATCATTGTACTGAGGAGGAGCTATTAAATGAGTGCAAACTTGGTTCAGTGAGTAACATTTCAACTTGCTTATGTTAATTACATTATATCAGAGTAGTCTAATATTTCATAACATAGTTTTACATTTAAATAAGTCAATACTTAACCCAGAATAGAAGACTAGCTCATTGAGCAGTGTTTAATGACTAGTTTCACTAAAATGACTGTCAAATTTATTCTAAATGCCAGAACTGATTTCTGTAAGTTGTAGGTCATTAATATACCATACAAGCCATATCAGCTCATACTTTAATAATATGGAAGGATTTACCCAATATTTGTAAATATTGAAAATTGACTTGTTCTGTCATCCCGACAGGGTCTAAAACCTCCAAACCACCCCTACTCTTCTCAAATATTTATGATTGTTTTCTAGAGAATCCATTGAACCTATTTGATGATAATAACTCAGTTTTGTACCCACCCAGTCTAGTAAGCATATGCTGGTGTTCCCATGAATCATTGCGGTAGGCTTCAGCGGTAGCTGATGTTCGAAACATAAATGGCCCCAGTGCTTTGTGCTTAGGACTCTCCCTATGATATTATTATTTGCTGCTGCACATTTCTCCATAAAAATTCTAGAACTGAAATTTCATCCTACCATCCTCAAATTTAGTCCCCATTCCCCTCACTAACATCCTACTCTGTTTTAAAAGATTATTAAGAAATTTATCCAGTGAATTTTATTAAAATTTATGAAGTTGAGTTAATATCTTGGTTAAATATTCCCAAGGATATTACAACCCTTGTTTTCATCACTGGAGCACAAGTGTGCCTTATTCCACCTATTTAGGAGTTACTTCAGTTAGTTGGTTGGTTGATGACTCAGTTCCTTGATTCAGGGGCTGATTGATCAGTTAATTGACTTAAGCACTTAGATAGGCACCTACTGAGACTAGTTTGAGCTCTATTGACTACTGAAAACTCCTCATGCACCTATATTGGAGTCTCCTTCCCTACATCAGTGCCCATGCACTCAGTTAGACTCATTTGACTGATGAGTTGACTTTTATGACAACTGCCACTGGTTTGGATGATGTCTCCTATGCTATCCAAGCCACACTTTGAGGAGAATTCGAATGAACTTAGTGTCACATCCCCTCCCATCATTCCAAACCACAGAGGGAACATGACTGTAACATGGGGGTGTCTAACTCTCCCCACAGCCATACAAAGAAATGTACCATTAAAATAAAATGCATAATTAATTTATACATCGGAATTAAAACATATTTGCACACACACAAACGGTAATGCATCAACATATCTATCACAAGCAGATGATGATTTAACATGCAGAGAATCAGTCCCATTCCAATGCTATGCACATATTTCATATCAACCATATTAAGATAATCATTTCGATCCATTAACATTATTAATTATCATTCAGAATTAACACATTGCAGAACACATAATGCATATAATTTAAACCATGGAGAACACTTATCTTTGAGATGAAGTTGTCCAAACACCTAGCTATGTGAGAGCAATGTTCCACCCAACCATATATCTCTGTCCAGCCTATATTCTTTTAGCTAAGAGATCACCCCCGAGCTGGGTTGTGTATCCACTAAGGAGGTATTAAACAGGTTCACTCACAACCATGGTTTCAATCAAACAGTCATGCTAAGCCAACACACAGTTGGGTTTATCAAGCATGCAATAAGAAAAGGAGGAGGATGCTAAGCCAATTATCTCAACCACAGAGCTACAGTCATCTCAAATGAACTCAAACGTCATGGCACCCACAATACCTACCTCACCCAACACAAGAAAGGTCCCCCTTCTTTGTTGCACCGTCCCTCAAAAGTCCCTTCCCTCCAGTGCTATTCAGGGTGGGCATAGAAAGGTACAGCTGCCAATTCCTTGAGATTCCAGCCTTCATTGGGTTTATCAAGCAAACCCAACATTTGTTCAATCATTCACACTTGGATTTCTCACAATTATTTCATCAAATAACTCAATCTCGTCACTGGATTTCGGGGTATCTAATACTCTCAATTTCACCCCAAGGTTCATATATATGGATCCCCCATTGGATTTCACTGTCAATACCAAATTCTGGGCATTTATGGCACTTCAAAACGTGGGTTCTTGCAAAGTTGCGATTTCTGGGTTTTTTCACTGTTGGGCATGTGTAATGGATGAAAACTAATGCTGAGATGTTCAACAATGGAATGGGAATGAGGAAGAACCAACTCTCCATGATGTAGGGTGACTTGTGGTACAAGAAAAACAGAGCCCATACCTGCCATACGAATGTATGGGCTGCCCATGCTCCATTGAAGCCATGGACTGATTTCTCAACAACTTTCTTACAACTGAATTAAATATCAGCAAGGAAAGTCAAATGGGTTCTCAAGATGACATTTGGGAGCCTATGGTTCAATCCAACATCCCCCTCACCACTCCCTAGTGGAATACAGATGGCCCCTTCTCATTAGTTGCTTCCATAGCCAGTTTTGGTATTTTATTGCAATATTCAATATTTACATCAATTACAATATTTCATGGCTTAATAGCTCATGGGTAATAAAATATCAAATACTTGCCTCTCTAAATAAAATCCGAACATACACTAGCGGGGCCTTGACCTTGCACTCCACGCTAGGGAAACATACATTGCATGTATACAATATTTACATTAAAAGCCAATATTTCAAAAGGGTCAAAATTGGGGTATTACATTCCCCTCCCCCTTAGAACAACACCATCCTCGGTGTTCTCAAAACTAAAGAAAAATGGAAATGCATCTCTCATGGCATCCTCCAGCTCCCATGTATCCTCTTTGGAACTAAGGTGCTCCCATTGGACCTTTACCTTCCCGATGGCTCTGTTCCAGAGCAATGTGACCTTCTTGTCGTGGATGCGCATAGGCTCTACTTGGAACTCTCCCTCATGTTCCACCTGTATCACATTCCAATCAATCATATAATTAGGGTCATGTACATACTTCTTCAGCAAAGATACATGGAAAACATTATGAGCTCTTATGTTAGCAGGCAATGCAACTCTATATGAAACTAGCCCTATCCTATCAAGGAATTCAAATGGCCCACAATATCTTGGTGCCAACTTGGCACAACTTCCCAACTTGAGAGAACTTTTCATTGGTTTCACTCTCAAATAAACATGACCCCCAATCTGAAATTCCTTATGCACTATTTTCAAATCTGCATAACTCTTTTTCCTATCCTGAGCTGCCTTTAAATTATGCCTGATCTTAGCAACTTCTTGTTCCATTTCCTTGATCATCTCTGGTCCAAGTACTACCCTGTTCACCGGGCTGTCCCAGTTCACTGGAGTCCTGCATCCCATGCCATACAATGCCTCAAATGGACTCATCCCCAATGATGCATGATGTCCATTATTGTATGAAAATTCTACCAAGTGTAGGTAATCCTCCCACTTGGATGGTTTATCCATCACATACATCCTCAGCATGTATTCAAGAACCTAATTCACCTTCTCAGTTTAGCCATCTGTTTGAGGATGATATGTTGTACTGAAATTCAACTTACTTCCTAATTCCTGAAATAATCCCTTCCAGAAATTGGAAGTGAACTTTGTATCACGATCAGAAATTATTGCCTTGGGTAGTCCATGCAATTTGAATATCTCTCTCATGAAAATATTTGCAATGTCATTATCCTTGTGAGTGGACTTGACTGGAATAAAGTGAGCTACCTTTGATATCTTGTCCACCACAACCATGATTGAATCATGCTTCTTCATGGTCATGGGTAGACCTGTTATAAAATCCATAGAGATCACTTCCCACTTCTACTCTAGAATGGGTAAGGGTTGCAACAATCCTGCTCGATGTTGGTGCTCTGCCTTGACTTGTTGGCACTTCTGACACCTAGCAATGTACTCAACTATGTATTTCTTCATACTATGCCAAAAGTATTTCTTTATTGCTGCTGTTATAGTATTCTGATATCTTGGGTGTCGAGAGTATGGCATTTGATGTATTTCATCTATCACTAGCTTCTTCAAATATGCACTATTTGGAATGTACAGTCTAGTACTCTGATAGATGAGAACATCATCCTCACCCAACTTATATCTTGCACATGCTTCATCCACATTACTCTACTGCAACTTTTCTTTAATTTGAAGGCAAGTTTCATCACTGTTTTGGGCTTCAAGAACTCTTGTCTTCAAATCTGATTTACACACACTAAATGCTACAACATGAAATTTTCTGCTAAGGGCATCTGCAGGCTTATTCTCCTTCCTTTTTACATGCTTAATTTCAAAATCAAATTCACAAAGAAACTCCATCCATCTAGCTTGCCTAGCATTCAAATTTAGTTGGTCAAACAAATACTTCAAGCTCATGTGGTCTGTTCTAAGCTTGAATCTTCTTCCTGACAAATAATGTCTCCACATCTTGAGAGCATGTACTATGGCTGCTAATTCTAAATCATGCGTGGAATAATTCTTTTCATTCTCCTTTAATTTCCTTGACTCATAGTAAATAAAAAATCCTTCTTACATGAGCACTCCACCTAGCCCTTCAATGCAAGCATCTGTGCACACCACAAAATCCTTCTTTGGATCTACTATCTTCAAAACAAGAGCGTTGGTAAGTAACTCCTTTAACTGTTGGAAACTTTTCTCACATTTTTCAGACCATACAAACTTGACATTCTTCCTTTGCAATGAAGTGATTGGGTGCGCTATCTTGGAGAATCCTTCAATGAACCTTTTGTAGTAGCCAGCAAGACCGATGAAAGATCTAACATCTGAAACATTCTTTGGAGTAGACCAATCCATGATGGCATTAATCTTTTCGGATCAACTGCAATACCCTCCTCTGAAATGACATGACCCAAGTACAACACCCTCTTTTGATAGAATTCACACTTGCTTAACTTGGCATACAACTGATGTTCTCTAAGGACTTGCAACACAATCCCTAGATGTTCCTCATGTTCTTCGTCATTCCTTGAATAGACAAGAATGTCATCCAAGAACACAATCACAAACTTATCCAAATATTTGTCGAAGACACTATTCATGAGACACATGAATGTAGCAGGTGCATTGGTAAGACCAAATGGCACTACAGTGAACTCATAATGACCATATCTAGTTTTGAAAGTCGTCTTGTGAATGTCTTCCTCCTTAATCCTCACTTGATGGTACCCAGACCTCAAGTCAATCTTGGAAAACACTTTAGCTTCCTTCATTTGATCAAATAAGTCATCAATCCTTGGCAATGGATACTTGTTCTTGACTGTCACTTTATTAAGTTGCCTGTAATCAATACACAACCTTAAAGTCCCATCCTTCTTCTTAAAAAATAACAACGGTGCTCTCCAAGGAGACACACTTGGCCTGATATACCTCTTGTCCATTAACTCTTGCAGATGCATCTTCAACTCTACCAATTCTGGTGTGCTCATTCTATAAGGAGCTTTGGAATTTGGTTTTGCCCCTGGGAGAAGATCGATGGTGAAATCAATATCTCTCCCAGCTGATCTTCCTTTTACTGATCCCTTTCACTTGCAAGAGGTTATCCCAGCAAATTGAAGCTCTGCCATTTAGATTGTAAATGGAAAGTCTAGCCTTTTCATTTCCTGAGTAGTCCTGAATTCTGAAATATTTCTTCATTCCAAGAAGCCATGCCTCTGCCTCTTGGCTAGTCTTGTCTTCTCCATCAAATGTGGGATGCCTTTCCTTCCTGAATTGTCCCTGTGGGATGCCTTTGAACTTCTTTCTTCCATCAAATCTCCTGGGCATATTTCTTGGGCTTCTTTGAGAACCTCTGGAGTCACATGATTTGCTAGAAGAATATCTAGAGGAAGGTGTTCTATGCTTCTTGCTCACAGAACTCTTCCTTGGGCTTGGAGTCCTCTTCTTTGAACGACCTCTAGAGCGACTCTCTGCATCTCTTCCTTCTTCGTCTACAGTGCTTGGGTTGGACGCAAGGTTTATCCTCTACTGCATATCAGTGAGGCATTGCAAAATAGCAGCATTGAGTTGGTTTTTTTCTTCCTGAGCCTTCATCAATCTTTCGTTGAAGCACACCATGGTTTCAACCAAATTCTGATGAGTTATTTGCTCCCTTCTCCCATTGGATTCAATCTCAGCATTCCCTTCTTGTACATTTTATCCTAGCACATCCTCTTCATGTTCATAAGGATCTTGAGCATCATTTGTGGTCACCATTTTTCTTTGGAGACCCTCTTCCATGTATGCTACTTCTGCTACAATTATTTAAATCTTATGAGCTGCAATCACTGTGCATTATGAAAATGTTTGTTAGACATCTTAGGAATGCTTATAGAAACATAAACAATCAATATTTAACATAATCAAACTTATGGAATCATTAATAGAGTTAATATGTATTCATCGCTTTTTCTCATTCATGCAATTCTGAAAATTGCCCATATTGTCAACAATTTGTCAAAACAGTCACTAGCACTTTTCTGCTCCAATTATCTATGGGGTATGATAACCAAATTCAAATTTTGGTCATGCACCATTATTACCTGCTGGATAGGCTTTCCAATGCCTATCCACATGCTCCATTACGACATCGGATGTGGAAATTGCATTACTCCAAAAAAGACAATTTTCACCACAATTCTGCATATATTTACACAGTTGCAAAATATCCTGAACTGTCAACTTCAACCACCTATAGAAGAAAATCTAGAAATATTCAGGGAAAGGTTTCTACCGGGAGAAGTTAGCCCATACAACAAGGAACACTCACCAACTTGCGGATATCCGTTCCGATGCACCATTCGTCTTCTATAAAATTCTGGGTTTGACTACTTTTCACTTTTAACATTTTCCAAAATTTCAAATTTTGGGGCAAAAATGGCTATTTCCCAAACGGTGCATTTCTGGAAAATCTTTGTCGAATGTGAATTGTTTTTTTAATGAGAATAAGAAATGTTGAGTTCAATAAATTTCTTGAATCATTCATCTAAGGTCTCCTTCATCCACTGCAAGCTTTTCAAAATCTCCAAAAAGTGCCCAGAATAATGCTTTTTGGCCTTCTCACTCATCCCGACTCCACATCCTTTGGATTTTGGCCCTAAAATTCCAAACTTAACACCGTTCCTTCTCCATGACCGCTCCATATCAGTTTCAGCTCGATATGACCTTCTTTGAAGCATCGGGATATCGATTTGTAAAAGCCATTAATTCTAATTTTATGCCAAATTGGAGCATAATGAGATCAGGATCTTCTCTGGACCTTTCATGGAATTCGTTAATGGCCTCAGAACGCCACTGAACTCATCCAATTCCGATTCTGCATGCTCCTGCAATCCACAGGTTCCGCAACCCGCAATCCGCAATCCTACAATCCGTGCTGTGAGTGCGGAAAGACTAATTTTCCAACCCGGGACTACTCCATCCCGCAATCCTGCAATCCGCAATTGTGGGTGCGGAAAAACAAGTCGCACTCATGAAAATTTACCATTTCCACAATCATGCAACCCGCAATCCCGCAATTCCGCAATTGCGGGTGCGGAAATTCCAAGTCGCAATTACGAAAACTTAAGGTTTCCGCAATCCCGCAATCCGCAATTGCGGGTGTGGAAATTCCAAGTCGTAATTACGAAAACTTAACGTTTCCGCAATCCCGCAATTCTGCAATTACGGGTGCGGAAAGCCAGGTCACAACTTCAAAATTTTAACGTTTCCACAATCCCGCAATTCCGCAATTGCAAGTGCGGAAACACCTCTACTCCGGCAACTTGCGGGGCTCATATCTCGTTCGTCCCTTAACCAAATGAGACGAGTATGGTACCGTTGGAAATCTCTTGCAGATCTCTATGCAACTGTGTGATCTTCTGCCGCACCTGAGAAATCTATTCCTACCATTTCCAAATCCAAAATGTCACCCAAACTTCTTCAATACAACATTAAAACACTTATGATATCTTCCTGTAACTCATAGTTTGGCCCAAGCAGCCCCAGTGCTACAACACGGGCTCTACTACCACTCTATCACATCCCCTCGCATCATTCCAAACCACAGAGGGAACATGACTGTAACATGGGGGTGTCTAACTCTCCCCACAGCCATACAAAGAAAGGTACCATTAAAATAAAATGCATAATTAATTTATACATCGGAATTAAAACATATTTGCACACACACAAACGGTAATGCATCAACATATCTATCACAAGCAGAGGATGATTCAACATGCAGAGAATCAATCCCATTCCAATGCTATGCATAGATTTCATATCAACCATATCAAGATAATCATTTCGATCCATTAACATGATTAATTATCATTCAGAATTAACACATTGCAGAACACAGAATGCATATAATTTAAACCACGGAGAACACTTATCTTTGAGATGAAGTTGTCCAAACAACTTGCTATGTGAGAGCAACGTTCCACTGAAACATAGATCTCTTTCCAGCCTATATTCTTTCAGCTGAGAGATCACCCCCGAGCTTGGTTGTGTATCCACTAAGGAGGAACTAAACAGGTTCACTCACAGCCATGGTTTCACTCAAATAGTCATGCTAAGCAAACACATAGTTGGGTTTATCAAGCATGCAATAAGCAGAGGAGGAGGATGCTAATCCAGTCAGATCAACCATAGAGCTATAGGCATCTCAAATGAACTCAACAGTCATGGCACCCACAATACCTACCTCACCCAACATAAGAAAGGTCCCCTTCTCTGCTGCACAGTCCCTCAGGAGTCCCTTCCCTCCAGTGCTATTCAAGGTGGGCATAGAAAGGTCCATCTGCTAGTTCCTTGAGATTCCAGCCTTCACTAGGTTTATCAAGCAAACCCAACCTTTGTTCAATCATTCACACTTGGATTTCTCACAATTCTGTCATCAAATAACTCAATCCCATCACTGGATTTCTGGGCTATAAAAACTGGGTTTTCCAATGGCTTTCGGGGTATCTAATACTCTCAATTTCGCCCCAAGGTTCATATCTATGGATCCCCCATTGGATTTCACTGTCAATACCAAATTATGGGCATTTATGGCACTTCCAAACGTGGGTTCTTGCAAAGTTGTGATTTCTGGTTTTTCTCATTGTTGGGCATGTGTAATGGATGAAAACTGATGCTGGGATGTTCAATAATATAATGAGAATGAGGAAGAACCAAATCCCCGTGAGGTAGGGTGACTTGTGGTACAAGAAAAACAGATCCCATACCTACCATACAAATGTCTGGGCTGCCCATGCTCCATTGAATCCATGGAATGATTTCTCAACAACTTTCTTACAACTGAATTAAATGTCAGCAAGGAAAGTCAAATGGGTTCTCAAGATGACATTTGGAAGCCTATGGTTCAATCCCATAGCCCCCTCACCACTCCCTAGTGGAATACACATGGCCCCTTCTCATTAGTTTCTTCCATAGCCATTTTTGCTATTTTATTGCAATATTAAATATTTACATCAATTACAATATTTCATGGCTTAATAGCTCATGGGTAATAAAATATCAAATACTTGCCTTTCTAAATAAAATCCGAACATACACTAGCGGGGCCTTGTCCTTGAGCTCCACGCTAGGGAAACATACATCGCATGTATACAATATTTACATTAAAAGTCAATATTTCATAAGGGTCAAAATTGGGGTATTACACTTAGAAGCATTCGAGTCCATTTGATTGTATTCAGTTATTATTCACATTACAGAGTGCCAGCTTATAGTTGGTGTATGATACATCATTTTTTCTCCATTTTTTGTGTAATGAGTGATTATTGATTCAACATTTCTTCTTCTTCTTTCTGCACTACATGAGTAAATTCTAGTGAGGTCTGCTACTGTTAAGTGATCCTAGCTCTAAAATATTACATTGCTTGGGTATCCATTGAATTAATTGATATTGGAATGCATTTACTGTGTGATAATATTGTAACTGCACATTTATTGTGCGTTACATTGGTTTAATATTGTAATACTTTTAATATTGCGATTTGCCCATTTATTGTGTGTTACATTGATTTAGTATTGGAAGGCATTTCATAATATTATGCATTTTATAATAGTTAGGAGTTGGAATGTATTATGCATTGGGTAATTGACTTAATATTGCATATTTACCACATGTTATATTGCAGGGTAAATTACATAAATAATATGCATTGGATTTGATATACCGTGGGTTGGGAAATGAGGGGAATAGTCCGTATCTCTCTACATAGTTTACATGGTTGCAAATGTTATTGTGTATGAAATTGGTATATGTATACTAGATATGAGATAGGGAATGCAGGGCATAACCCTAATCCCTTTACAATAATTTCTTTTATTAAGTGAATGCACTAGATATGAAATGGTATGCATGAGACACACAATGAGAATGCATACTTGCATATTGTATGTATTAGAAGTGGAATGGTATTGCATGAGTGATTATGTCCACGTTATTGGAATTGAATAGTGTTTTCTTATCATATGCCTTGTGTTTGCACTAGAAATTGTATCAAGACTACAAAGAGATACAAGCTAGAGCAATCCAGTATGAAAGACTAAACATTGAAAAGTATAATGTTCAAAGCAACTGAAAGTAAAAGGTTTTAAAATTTGTGATTTTTGGAGGTATCATTCATGGAAAGAATAATGAAATATGAATTACATATAAACACTAAATAATAAGAAATATGAATACTAAGATGTAAGAATCACAAAACATAAGCATAAACCATAAAAATACAGCAAAAGTTCCAACTATGTCCACAGGCTTAAAAGCATCAATAGGATAAAAACCTTTATCAGGCAATGAAATAGTAAGCAGGGTGATCAAATAGATCATAAAAATCAACCAGAAAATAATAATAACATATGTCTTATGTATTATATTTCAATCCATACATGAGTCTTCAAAACTTACATGTGAGTATATCATATGTACTTCATAGCAATTGATCCCACAGTCCTAACTATCTTTCCAAAACAGAAACCAACCCAAAGACCAACCTCTTTACCCTCTATTCTTCCTTCTTTTATAATTACAAATATCAAAATGAAGTGGTTTCAGATCCACTTTCTAATGCCTCGAGTCTATTGAATCATTACATACAAAAAGGAGTATGTTTAATTATAACAACTAATTTCTAAAAATAGAACTTTAACACTTATCAACAACCTGTGCTATAGAACCTTGCTAGATAGTTATATCTATATGTGGCGATCATAATTGTTTAGCTGCTTTTTCCAAAAGGGTTACTCCATCTAGAGCTTGTGATCTTTTGAAAAGATGAGCCTGTTTTGTTTCCATGATCTAAACCTTGTTTGACAAGTCCTTATTTTGCTTATTTAGGTCTTCAATTTGTTTGGTTAACTCCTCAACCTGACCTTTTTCATTTCTTTTCCTTTTTAAAGATTCTTTAGCAACTAAAATAATTTCCTGATAATGTCCATTGACATCCTCAAGACATTCCCTGAGTCTCTTATTAGTCAGTACAAGCATTTCGTTTGTTTCATTCAAAAATTCAATCCGTCTTCTATGCTGCTGTAATGATCTTTTAAGGTTTTAAACCTCTGAATCTTCTTGAAGTATTGGGTGTTCATTCAATACTACTGGTATATCCAAGATTTCAATAATAAAGTCTTCCTATGCCTTATCAATCTCATCTAATCCCCTAGCTACTACTTTCAAACGCATTTATTTTCCAAAACTGGGAACATTTTCTTCCCCTGCTACTTCATTACACTTTCCAAATAGCTCTGTTGAAAGTTTGTCTTTTACAGATTGTTGTAGCCTCAATTATGATTTCCCATCTTTTAAATCTTCTTCTCTCAAAGAGTCTTGAATAATGGTAACCTGTTCTTTATCTAATTTAGGATTCAAGGTTCTTTTCAATTTTAACCGTAAGTTGTTAGTTGCTCTAGTTTTGGGTCTCCATACAGGCCTTTTAGGTTCCATTATAGATTTAACATCTGCTTTAAAATCAGGAAGATGAATAATACCTATGTTTGTAGCTTCTTTTTTATTGGCATAAGGGAGATCATGCACAGGAGTGTCTTCTTTAGGGGCATTTTCCTTCTTTTCTGCAACTGGCACGATGCTTTCTTCATTGTTGAGAGCAGAAGTACTATCTACAAGACTGTTTTCTTCAGGGATAAAGTCTTGTTGCTCCTCCATTAATGTCTGTTTCTGCTCTGTAGGATTTAGTTATACAATTCCCCCTAATGGATCACAATCTTCAGCTTTATGCACCTCAACTGTGTTTCTTTTGAACCTGTTTATGAAGCCAGATTGTTTATTTGACAAAAGCTTTCTTTCAGGTTTATTTTCCTCTGATTCAAAACCTGACCAAAACAAAAAAAATGTTGCCAACTTCGATTTATTTTCTGCAGCTCTGTCAAAACTATCAACTTGACCAGACTATGGTGGAAAAGAGATTGGTTCGTATGATCCATATGACCTTTAACCCTATTCGACATCTTTAGAAGACTCTTTAATAGATAAAAGGGAAGGTTCATTTTTTATTGATCATTCAAATGCAGTAAAAATATAACATAGTATTTATAAACTGATGCAAACCTTCCCTCACATGTAATATAGCTTTGTACAATGCCAATAACCTCCCACCATTCTAGTTTCACATTACTGAGATGGATACCCTTTTTCCAGTCAAGGGATTCGAAACCTGGAAGTAAGAATAGACTTGAATCAAATTCAAATGGGATCTTCTTGAACCAACGCTCCCCTTCAATAGACATGCCAGTAGCTTTAGCAATTAATTCTTTTGTCAATTCAAACTTTAGCGTGTTGAATCTAACACAAGAATTCAAGCATTTCTGAGCAAAGGAATGAGTGACATTCAAATTATAACATGAAATCCTCTCAAAAAATATGAACCAACCATCTTTCCTGAATCGTTTTGCACATTCTGGAAACTCTTTGGACCATCCATTGTTCGCTGGTTCCAATCTACAAAGCTTGCCACTCGTGCCCATGTTTGTTGTGTTTGATTACCGACTTCACTACTAACAAATAAAACTTATGGTAGAAAACACAGACAGAGCTCTGAGTTTGAAGAGCACGTGGCTTCCCCTTTATTTCGAATCACAAGTGTTTGAATTATAACTTGACACCTGCTATGATATGGTGGGCAGAGTCTTCGGGTTCTTCACTCATGAAATGAGATGTGCCATAGTGGATGCGGGAAAGCCATGATCTTCAAGGATTTAGGATTCCGGCAGTGCTCCTACATATGAACCATAATGATAGCACTACTGGAATATCTCAAATATGAAAAAAAAATATATAATATTTTATCACAAAGGTTAGAAACCATCTCACTCATGTTTTGAAGATTAAAGAGAAAGGAAATTTTATAAGCCAATTTTAAAACATAAAATAAACAATAAACAATAATTAAAATAATAAATCAACATTTATGTAATATAAATCAAATATACAAAAATAAAAGAAATAAGAAATAAAAAATAAAGAAAAATATTGAAAAAGACTAGGTACAATTTCAGTTAAAACATCTGGCTCCAGCTGGTGGATGAAAGCCTCCCTGTGAGGTTTCAAGATCCTGTAGACCAGTGCTTTTTGAAAATCTAACTGAAATTTCCCTGTTATGTTTCACTCTGATATGTATTTCCATTGGGCTGGAGTCTTATTTAATTCACTTCACACCAATATATACAATGAATGGAAGTTCCTTCCTCTTTAGTAGCTATAAAAATGTTTAAGGAATCGTCCATTCACTGGACTGGAAAATTCCTCTCCTTCCAGGTCTTGCAGTACAAAGGTGTTATTATCCAGAATTTTAAAGATTATAAAAGGTCTGAGCCATAAACTATCAAATTTACCATGTTGACCTTTATGATCCCTTTGGGCATCCCATTTTAGCACCATATCTCCCAAGAGGAAAGTGTTTTCTTTTACCCTCTTGTCAAATTTCTCTTTGACCATCTTCCTATATGCCCGATCTCTTTCTGCTAGTTCTTCTCGTTCCTGCTGTAATTCAATCAATGAAAAGATCCTTCTTTGAATATCATTCGGATCTTCCTGACTGTCTTGAAAAACATTCATCATAGGAATACCTAATTGGATAGGAAAAACAGTATCAGTATCATAAACCAGTTGGAAAGGAGACAAACCTATTGCTTTTTTGGTAGTTATGCGATCCGCCCAAAGAACATACTTCAACATTGAATCCCAAGACCTTTTATTATGGCTTAACATCTTTTTGATACTCTGTATGATATTTTTGTTTGTTGATTCTGCTAGCCCATTTCCCTGAGGGCAATAAGGTGTAGAATGCTTCAAGATAATACCATTTTGTTCACAGAAATCAATCATAGCCTTAGATTTGAAGGCTTGAGCATTTCCAGTCAATAACTTTTTAGGACAACCAAACCTACTCAAAATATTCTCTTGTATAAAGTTGATGATAACTTTATCAGTTGCGTTCCGAGTGGGGATGGCTTCCACCCTTGGTGAAGAAATTTGTGGTTGTCAGTATCCACTTGTGATGTCCACTAGAAGCAAGATTGATTTCACCTATGAAATCTAAACCCCGTTGCTGGAAAGGAGCATTTACTACAATAGGTTTTAAAGGTAAAGACAGAAGCTTTGTTTTCCTGCAAATCTCTGACACTGTACACAAGCTCTGACCTGTTTATATACATCTAAGAATAGAGAAGGCCAGTAGTATCCAGATCTTAGAATCTTAAAAGATGTAGATTTCCAGTATTTATGACCTCCACAAGCTCCTTCATGTAATTCTGCAATAAGTTCTTCTATCTCTAATTTTTCCAAGCATCTGAGCAATAATCCTCCTGGTTCTTTCCAATGAAATTGTTGATTTACTAAGCAATATTTAGTAGCCTTAAATTTCAATGATCTAGCTGATTTCTTGTCAAAATGAGATGGACACTATAAGTGTAACAGAAAATAAACAATATCAACATACCATACAAATTCTGCATATTTATCCATAATGTATTCTTCATTTTTATTTGTTTGTAACTCTTCCTGTGTTGGTTGATTTGCCACTAGATGAAGACCAAAAGAATCACAATTAGAATCAGCCAAAAGTCTTTCCAATCCCTACCCTTTTACTAACTTAGTAGGTCTTATATCCACATCGTATTCCATAATCTTAGCAATCCATCGTCCTTTCTTTCCTTCACTATCAAGCTGAGTCAGAATTTATTTGCTGGCAACTTTGGGCATATATGCTATGATTTTAGAATGTAAGATGTGGATCTGAAGAACCTCAAATCCTTAACCAATGCATATGCATGTTTCTCCAATATATTGTACTTTAATTATGAATCTCTCAGAGTCTTGCTAAACAAAGCAATCGGCTGTTCTAATCCATCTGCATTTTTTTGTAATAAAACAACAGCTATAGTGTCCTAAGATGCAAAAGAGAAAGTCAAGAAATATTTTGAAAAATTTGGGCTTGCCAGCACTGGTGCTTCTATAAGGGCTTCTTTAATTTTTTCAAACGAAGATCTTGCATCCGTTGTCCACTTCACTTCTTGATCTTTCTTTAGCATTGATGTTATCTTCTTAACAGTTTCTGCAAAATTTGGGATAAACCTCTTTCTTGCTTCTAGGGATACTAATTTTTAAGATAGCTTTAACTCTTTCAGGATCAATTCTAATCCCATTTGCTGAAACTACATGACCCAAGATATTACCTTACTGAACAGAAAAATGAGATTTCTTAGGATTTAAGGATAAGCCATATTTCCCGCACTTCAAGAAAGTTTTCCTAAGATGTGTAAGATGTTCCTCATCGGACTGAGAAAACACAGTGATATCGTCCAGATAAATCACCACCAACTTTTCTTTTTCTCCAACAAAAGTTATATCCATAGCTCTTTGAAAAGTTTCCCCAGCATTCATGAGACCAAAAGGCATCTTTTGATACATGAAGGTTCCTCAACGAGTAGTGAAGGCTGATTTTTCTCTATCATCCGGATGCACAGCAATTTGATTATAACCCGAGAAACCATCAATCATCGAAATTCTTTGGGCACCTACCACCTTCTACAGAATCTGCTCAATCTTGGGCAACAAATAATTATCTTTAAGTGAAGATCTGTTTAGATTACGGAAATCCACACATAATATGATCTCACCATTTTTCTTACGCACCGGAACCAAATTGGATACCCAGGAGGAATATCTGAGTGGAACTATAATCTTTGCATCTAACCGTTTTTTTACTTCTTTTTCTATGGCTGGAAGCAAGGATGGATTAATTCTCCTCAATTTCTATCTGAAAGGTTTTGTATTTGGCTTCAAAGGGACTTTATGCTGAATTATGCTAGTGTCTTAAGTCTTCAAATCCTCATAAGACCAAGCAAAGATGTCAACAAATTCATTCAGCAATTTAACATACCTATTCCTTTCTTCATCTGAGAGAGCTTTGGAGACTTTCACCATCTTAGGTTGATATGTAGTGCCAATATTACAACTTAGAATATTCTCTTCTGAAGATTGCATGGTGGGATTTAGCAAATTATCTCAAGAGGAACGAAACCTTTGGGGATATAGTTTCCTTTTAATTCGATGATCTTATGCCCAACAATTTAATTTTCTGAGTATGCAGTAGTATTATCATTTCCATCATCTTCATCGTGATCAATCAAGGAAGTAGAAAACTCCCCAGTTAATTCCAAGAACTTTTTAATGTCCAAATCATCCTCAAATACTTTCCATTGTCTGGTATTGTCTGGTACCGAAGGTCTATATTTGACTTCAATTGGATACTTAAACTGGGTCTGTTTTGGAAATCTGAAATAAGTGGCTGCCAATGCCAATGAGTCTGTTGTTTGATTGTGATCCCTAGGTATAAAATAAATATTAAATGCCAGAAAGAAAGTGTCTACCATGTCCCATACCTCATTCATGTATACCTTCAACAATTATTGCTTTACTTGATAGACTTCTTTCACCTGCTGGACCACTAATTTGGAGTCGCCAAAAACAGTCAGCAATTGAATACCCAAATCCTTCATAGCTCTCAGTCCAAGTATTAATTCCTCATACTCAGTTTTGTTATTAGTAGTCTAAAATTCCATCTTGTACATTAGACAAATAATTTCTCTTACTGGAGGAACTAGAACAACCCCTGCTCCTGCTCCTTCTTTTGATGATGAACCGTCAAAGTACATTTTCCATAACTCAACCTCAGCTTCAATAGTATGTCTCATTGGTGCTTCCTTTCCCACACGCAGAATGCCAGCTGTATCTTCATTACTGAACTGTAACATACAGGATCTCATATCTTCATCCACAGCATAAATTGGGTGTTTGTTGGATTCTTATTATCACTCACTAAATAAGCAAGCTGCACTTCCCTGTATAATATTATATGCTCTCCCCCAAGTACTGGAATAGTATCATAAGCCAAATCCATCTGCAAAGTACCTCCAACTCTTTTTTCCCATGATCTTGAAAGTAACATACCAAATTTTGGTCAAATAACAGCAATTACTACATCCATAATAACACTCTTCACGGGCAGCTGTGTAAGACTTACAACCAAATCTTTAATCAACCCTAATCATTTAACTGCTCTCGAATCGAAAGCAAATAAATCATGGTATGGCTTTGTACCACTCAAACCAAGAGCTTCCATGACTGCTTTAGGCATAAGTTTATGAGAGGCTCTAGAGTCTAAAAGACAATTATGTAACATTTGATCATGGCCTGTCAAAGTGATGTAAAAAGGAGGAGGAAAATTTGAATTATCTTCAAGCTTATTTGATGAAGAAGGACCAAAGGTAATGGTAGGATGTTCGTCTTGAATATTTACAGTACCAGAAGGAACTTGATTATTTGGGGAATTCAGTAATTTATAAGCAAGATCTCTATATTGAGGGTTTCTCGTTAATTTAGTCAATGGAATAGGAATCTTGACCTTGCTGAGTTCATGCTCAAAATTAAAAGTTTGGGAATTTTTACTAATTTCTTCAAGATCTGTAGACTTAACCTGATTACCTTGATTTTGCTTCTTTTCCAATGCTGGATCAAGTGACTGTTTATTGGAAATAACCACCTTTTTTATAGGATTTTGAGGAAGTTGCTTAGGACCAAATCTTAGGTTATAAGACTTTCTTGGATCAGACTGATAAATATCAGTTGTAGGTGTAAGAGCAAAATAATTCTGTTCCCGATGAATATTTGAATAAAAACATTCAGAATTTTGGTAATGGAGTTTGGTGAGATATCCCTCAGAGGATTTCTCTCCAAAGTAATTAAGATTCTGATCCAAAACTTCAAACTATAAATCTTCAACCTCTTCTACTTCATCTAACAAGTTGTTTTGAAATGGTGGTTGAATTCTTTGATCTTCATTCTCTCTCCTTTCCCTCTGAATATCATTATTTATCCTTTCTTTGGGCATAAATATGGGAGCAAATTGACGGCTAAACTTATTCGAATTCCAATCTCCTTCCTGTATGGGTCTATTCTGATTCTTTTCCATCTCCAACCTATTTACTTTTGCAGATAGACTTTCATTATCTTGGACATTTCATCCATCTTGTTTTCATTTGCTTTTGATGCGGAGGTTGAGGATATCATTTCACCTTTACCTTTTTTGTCAAGTGCTTGACATTCTAGGTTATCCTTAAGTTTACTAGAAGCTAATATATTGGACTCCACTTCTAAGGAAACATCTTGCATCTTTAACAAAGAAACATACATTCTCTCTCCTAGTAATAAATAAAATGCATGATCAAATGAATTGGCATAGGTTAATTTCACTGAGGTTTCAGAAGGATTTATTTTGAGAGGAATCTTGCTGTACATCTTGTTAAAACATTTAGATAAATCTGCAACTGCTTCATCTGGTTTCCTTTTCAAAGCTCCAAACTCTATGATGTAATAGAGATAATCTTTCATGTCCCCCCACTGTCTCATGAATATCTGTTCTAAATATTCTAAGCCATTTATGGAGTTTGCTGGAAACTCCTTGAACCATTTCCTTACCTCTCCATCTAGGCTCTGTACAAACATCCACATCCAGACATCTTTATTTTCAATATTATAATTATCAGCATAATTGCAAAACTTATTCCAATGTTCCTTTGCAGTCGTTTCACCTTGACCATTTAACCTAGGAAGGTATTTTTGGTAATCACCCCCAGGAAAAGGATTGAGAGGTCGAGGCATAACCAAAGGGGCATATCTAGCTGCCACCATGCGATCCATCATGTCAGGAGGTTGGCTAGCCATCGCTGGACTAGATTGGCTTGGTGAAGAAGGACGATTATAAGTCTTAAAGTGATCTAAGGGGATCTTGCTTGTAAGAGGTGTATAGGCCAGATGCTGAGATTTCAATAGAAAATATCCAGAGTCAATGAGTTCAGACTTGATTTTTTCTGATGATAGAGGATTATTATAAACCTGAAAACTATCAACCTAGGTAGTAGGAATGAGTAAAGGTAAATCTTTCTCTTTTTCTTCTTGTTCAAACTGTGAATCTGACTGATCGGGAATAACTATAGAAGGAGGAAATTGAAATCTTCCTGATGAAGTAGAGGCCAAATTCTGCCTAGCCTCTCTCAAAATATTTTATGGATATGGGACTCCTGGATGTAATGGAGATGTAGGATTTCCCCTCGTTCCTGTTTTCCTAGAAGCCACTTTGACAAATTGTTGGTGAAAATGTAGTCTGTAAAGTCTTATGATCTTGTTCACCTTCCAAAATCAGACTAGTAGTAATTTCATAGGGAATATATGCTTCACTTTTGTCCCTGACAATGGCACAAAAAGATGTTTGCACATTGTATCAAGACTACAAAGAGATACAAGCTAGAGCAATCCAGTATGAAAGACTAAACATTGAAAAGTATAATGTTCAAAGCAACTAAAAGTAAAAGGTTTTAAAATTTGTGATTTTTGGAGGGATCATTCATGGAAAGAATAATGAAATATGAATTACATATAAACACTAAATCATAAAAAATCTGAATAGTAAGATGTAAGAATTACAAAACATAAGCATAAACCATAAAAATACAGCAAAAGTTCCAGCTATGTCCACAGGATTAAAAGCATCAACGGGATAAAAACCTTTATCAAGCAATGAAATAGTAAGCAGGTGATCAAACAGATCATAAACATCAACTAGAAAATAATAATAGCATATGGATTATGCATTATATTTCAATCCATACATGAGTCTTCAAAACTTATAGGTGAGTATATCATATGTACTTCATAGCAATTGATCCCACAGTCCTAACTGTCTTTCAAAAACAGAAACCAACCCAAAGACTAACCTCTTTACCCTCTGTTCGTCCTTCTTTTATAATTAAAAATATCAAAATGAAGTGGTTTGAGATCCACTTTCTAAGGCCTCGAGTCTATTGAGTCATTGCATACAAAAAGGAGTCTTTTTAATTATAACAACTAATTTCTAAAAATAGAACTTTCACACTTATCAACAACATGTGCTATCCAACATTGCTAGACAGTTGGATCCATATGTGGCGATTAGAATTTTTTAGCTGCTTCTTCCAAAAGGGTTACTCCATCTAGAGCTTGTGATCTTTTGAAATGATGAGCATGTTCTGTTTCCATGATCTGAACCTTGTTTGACAAGTCCTTATTTTGCTTATTTAGGTCTTCAATTTGTTTGGTTAACTCCTCAAACCAACCTTCTGCATTTCTTTTCCTTTTTAAATATTCTTTAGCAAATGAAATAAGTTCCTGATAATTTCCATTAACATCCTCAAGATCTTCCCTAAGTCTCTTATTAGTTAGTACAAGCCTTTCATTTGTTTCATTCAGAAATTCAATCTGTATTATATGTTGTTGTAATGATCTTTTAAGGTTTTCAACCTCTGAATCTTCTTGAAGTATTGGGTCTTCATTCAAGCCTACTGGTATATCCAAGATTTCAATAAGAAAGTTTTCATGTGCCTTATCAATCTCATATGATCCCCTAGCTACTGCTTTCAAACTCATTTCTTTTCCAAACTAGGAACATTTTCTTCCTCTGCTACTTCATTACACTTTCCAAATAGCTCTGTTGAAAGTCTGTCTTTTACAAATTGATGTAGCCTCAATTGTGATTTCCCGTCCTTTAAATCTTCTTCACTCAAAGAGTCTTGAATAATGGTAACCTGTTCTTTATCTAATTTAGGATTCAAAGTTCTTTTCAATTTTAACCCTAATTTGTTAGTTGCTCTAGTTTTGGGTCTCCATACATGCCTTTCAGGTTCCATTATAGATTTAACATCTCCTTTAAAATTGGGAAGATGAATGATACCTATGTTTGTAGCTTCTTTTTTATTGATAGAAGGGAGATCATGCACAGGAGTGTCTTCTTCAGGGGTATGTTCCTGCTTTTCTGCAACTGGCAGAATGCTTTCTTCATTATTGAGAGCAGATGTACTTTCTACAAGACTGTTTTCTTCAAGGATAAAGTCTTGTTGCTCCTCCATTAATGTCTGTTTATTCTCTGTAGGATTTAGTTCTGCAATTCCCCCTAATGTATCACAATATTCAGCTTTATGCACCCAAACTATGTTTCTTTTGAACCTGTTTATGAATCCATATTGTTTATTTGACAAAAGCTTTCTTTCAGGTTGATTTTCCTATGATTCAAACCCTAACCAAAACAAAAAATGTTGCCAACTTCGATTTCTTTTCTGCAGCTCTGTCAAAACTATCAACTTGACCAGACTATGGTGGAAAAGAGACTTCTTATTATGATCCATATGAACTTTAACCCTATTCAACATCTTGAGAAGACTCTTTAATAGATAAGAGGGCAGGTTCATTTTTTATTAATCATTCAAATGAAGTAAAAATCTAACATGGTATTTATAAACTGATGCAAACCTTCCCTCACATGTAATATAGCTTTGTACAATGCCAATAACCTCCCTCCATTATGGTTTCACATTACTAAGATGAATACCCTTGTTCCAGTCAAGGGATTCGAAACCTGGAAGTAAGAATAGACTTGAATCAAATTCAAATGGGATCTTCTTGAACCAACGCTCCCCTTCAATAGACATGCTAGTAGATTCAACAATTAATTCTTCTGTCAATTCAAAATTTAGCGTGTTGAAGCTAACATGGGAATTTGAGCAGTTCTGAGCAAAGGAATGAGTGACATTCAAATTATAACCTGAAATCCTCTCAAAAAATATGAACTAGCCAGCTTTCCTAAATCGTTCTGCACATTCTGGAAACTCTTTGGCCCATCCAGTGTTCATTGGTTCCAATCTACAAAGCTTGCCACTCTTGCCCATGTTTTCTATGTTTGATTACCGACTTCACTACTAACAAATAAAACTTATGGTAGAAAACGCAGACAAAGCTATGAGTTTGAAGAGCATGTGGCTTCCCCTTGATTTCGAATCATGAGTGTTTGAATTATAACTTGACACCTGCTATGATATGGCGAGCAGAATCTTCGGGTTCTTCACTCATGAAATGAGATGCACCATAGTGGATGTGGGTAGGCCACGATGTTCAAGGATTTAGGATTCCGGCAACGCTCCTGCATATGAACCCTAATGATAGCGTTGTCAGAATATCTCAAATATGAAAAAAATAAATTATATAATATTTTATCACAAAGGTTAGAAACCATATCACTCATGTTTTGAAGATCAATGAGAAATGAAATTTTATAAGCCAATGTTAAATCATAAAATAAAATTAAACAATAATTAAAATAATAAATCAACATTTATGTAATATAACTCAAATATACAAAAATAAAAGCAATAAGAAATAAAAAATAAAGAAAAATATTGAAAAAGACTAGGTACAATTTCAGTTACAACACCTTGAATTGAATATTATCTGATATAGATACATGTACCTTGATGTTGTGAATGGACTAGTTAAATGAACTATTGAATAAGGAGCATGAGAGGACTTACTCCTCTGGGAAATATCGGGGTAAATAATAGTTTGTTTATATTACCTAGTAACATGTTGTGGTAAGTATGGATAAATAGGATCATTGGTATGATATGATGATTCTATGTGACTAAGTCAAGTAGTCTTATGTGTGTTCTTGAGATGTGGTAAAGGTCTTGTTGAGATGTAGTTCCTGTAATTGATGTTAATGTGTAAGTTGTTGGTCTTTCCAGGTTGGTAGCTACAAGACAGAATATGTTTGTAAAATAGTCAATGTTGCATACATTAGCATTGTTTATATTGTTGTGATGTACCTAGAGTTAATATGTTACATGCAGGTTATGGGTATGCATGTTGATAAGTGATTATGTGGTTATGTGGTTAAAGGGATGGATGTTATGGTGTTACATGCATACACTCAAAAGCTAACTTGTGATTGTGTGAATCTAGCATATAAGTTGGCATCATTCTAAGTGCACAATAAGTCATGGTATGGTTTTAAAGTCGATGTGCATATGATATGTGTATATTTAATTGTAAGTGATGATGTCCTAATGGTTATAGAGCATGATGAAGATAGATGTATGATGAAAGTGTATCATAGTTGGTGTTAGAAAAATAGGATCACAGAGCAATAACAATAAATAGAAATGAAAATATAATCACACAAACACATTACAAGAGAGACACCAATATATCGTGGTTCACCCAAGATGGGATACGTCCACACTGAAGTTGCCAGTCCTTATTATTATACCGTCCAGCAAAGTGAAGGGATACAACCTGCAACACAACCATTGCACTTCCTCTTCACTGTCTCACATTCTCTCTTATGATCTCAGAGATCTTAGAATGCATAAAACCTAATACATCAACCCTAGCCGTATTACAATGTCTTTCTTTTATAAGGGAAATACAATGGGAAAATACCACGGGTTACCCAAAACCATGGGCCCGTAAACTGTTGGCGATCGTGCTGGGATCATAACCAAACATGGGGTTCAAACAAGGTTGAATCATCATCTATGAGACTGGAAGATCAGGCTCCACAACCAACAATCTCCCACTTGGAGACTGATCACAGCAACTCCACCGCTGTTGCACTGACTGGAGTTGGAATTGGAAAATTTCTCCTCTTCACTTTCATGCTAGAAGGCCAACTGAAACAGAGCAAGAACTCAGTTTCTCTCTGGTCACTACCTTTGTGAACATGTCTGCAGGATTCTAGCTAGTGTGTATCTTTTCCAGCTTCAATAGTTCATCTTCCAAAACAGAGCGTATGAAATGATACTTGAGTTGTATATGTTTAGTCCTGGAATGGAATGCTGAGTTCTTTTCAAGATGAATAGCACTCTGGCTGTCACTATACAACCTACTATCCTTCTGCTTCTTACCCAATTCCTCCATAAACCTCTACAACCAAATCATCTCTTTACTAGCCTCTGTAACAACAACATACTCTGCTTCCGTTGTTGAAGGTGCAACAACCTTCTGCAGTTTCGAAATACAACTTACTATCGTTCCACCTATAGTAAACACATAGCCTATGGTGCTCCTCCTGCTATCCTTATCACCTACTATATCTGCATCAACATATCCCTGTAGAACAGTGTCTGAACCTCCAAAACATAATGCATGAGTGGTGGTACCTCTCAAATACCTGATAATCCACTGTACTGCCTTCCAATGTTTTTTACCTGGATTGCTCATTTATCTACTCACAACTCCCACTGCTTGTGCAATATCTAGTCTTGTGCACACCATGGCATACATCAAGCTTCCAACTACTGATTGATAGGCAATATTGGACATGTAATCTATCTCTTCAGGTGTCTTGGGACACATTCCCTTACTTAGACTGAAATGACTGGCCAAAGGTGTACTAACTGGTTTTGCATTCTGCATTCTTAACCTCTCCAACACCTTTTTTATGTACTCACTCTAAGACAATGTCAATTTGCGATTTTTCCTGTCTCTCGTTATTCTCATACCAAGGATTTGCTTTGCAGCACCCAAATCCTTCATCGCAAATGAATTAGCTAGCTTCCTTTTGAGTACATTTATATCCTGCATGTTAGACCCTGCAACAAGCATGTCATCCACATACAATAACAAGATAATATATCTTTCATTGTCTAGCTTCTTGAAATAAACACAGTGGTCAAAATGACATCTACTATAACCTTCTTCTGTCATAAACCTGTCAAATTTTAATTACCACTACCTCGGAGCTTGCTTCAAGCCATACAAACTCTTTTTCAACATGCATACCAAGTTATCCTTACCTTTGACCTCATACCCTTGTGGTTTCTACATATATATCTCTTCCTCCAAATCCCCATGGAGAAAGACCGTTTTTACATCTAACTGTTCAAGATGCAAATCTTCTACTGCCACTAGACTTAAGATAGTCCTAATTGAAGTCATCTTAACAATAGGAGAAAATATTTCATCAAAATCTATACCTTTCTCCTGTGCAAACCCCTTTACCACAAGTCTGGCCTTGTACCACTTCTTACCTCCTTATTCTTCCTTCAACTTGTAAATCCATTTGTTCTGCAATGCTCTTTTACCAGCAAGCAACTGAACCAAATCCCAAGTTTGGTTTCCTACCAATGAGTCCATCTCCTCATTCATACCTTGCTCCCACTTCTGTCTAGTTTCCACCTGCATTGCTTCTTCATAACACTCTGTTTCACCAACATCAGTCATCAATAAATAATACATTGAAGGAGAGTATCATTCAGGGAGTCTACTTAACCTGGTAGATCTTCTTTCAGTTGCAGGAGTTTCAGGTACTTGATGTTGTTCTTGATTTTATGGCACCTTTGGAACTTCATTTTCTTCAATTTCATCAAGTACTGTGTACTCTGTGGTTGACTTTTCCTGTTTCTTTCCCTGCAACTGATATTTATACATGACCTTTTCATTGAATATCACATCTCTACTCCTGATGATTTTGTTATTTTCATAATCCCATAAGCGATAACCAAATTCATCAACCCCATATCCAATAAAGGTACATTTCTTCGATTTAGCTTCAAGATTTGTTCTATTTTCTTTATCAATATGGACAAATGCTTCACAACCAAACGTTCTTAGAAATAAGTAGTTTACCTTTTTATATGTCCATGCCTCCTCTGGAATACCACCATCCAAAGCACTTGAAGGTCCCATGTTTATTAAATAAACAACAATATTTACAACATCTACCCAAAACTGTAAGGGTAACCTTGGATGAAATCTCATACACCTTGCACGCTCCATGATCGTTCTGTTCATCCTTTTTGACACACCATTTTCTTGTGGTGTTTCTGGTACTGTCCTCTCTCTACAAATCCCATGGTATGAATAGTAACTATCAAACTCCTTGCCGCAGTACTCACCTCCATTATCAGATCTGAGACACTTCAACATTTTTCCTGTCTCATGCAATAAACCCAAGTTTTTTTCGTTGCATCATCAATAAATGTAACATAATAATGAGAGCCACCAAGATATTGTACCTAATCCGGTCCCCATACATCTGTATGCACAAGCTCTAACTTTTCATTCTTCTTATGTTTCCCAACCCTAAGAAATCTGACTCTCTTATGTTTTCCATAAACACAATTCTCACAGAATTCCAAACTTACCTGCTTCAAATCTGGCAACAACTTCCTTGAGTGGAGAATCTGCATCCCCTTCTCACTCATGTGGCCAAGCCTATGATGCCACAATGCTGTATATGTTCCTGTTAAAGCTAAAGAGATAGAATGGTCAGTATTATGAGGACATAAATACAACGTACCTACCCTATCTCCTTTTGCTATCACCATTGATCCTTTAGTGATCTTCCACCACTTTTCTCCAAATGTAGATAGACAGTCGCCATCTCCCAACTTCCCTGTTGAGATCAGATTTCTTTTCATAGCAGGAATATGCCTTACATATTTCAACATCCAATCAGTTCCATTCTTAACTTTTATCCATACCTTACCCATTCCAACAATTTTACATAGCTCATCATCACCCAATAAAACATGTCCAAAATCGCCTGGAACATAATCATGAAAATATTTCCTATGGGGTGTAGCATGACATGAAGCCCCCAAATCTACTACCCAATAATCACTAGTATTATCTAATCCAAGAATCAAAGCATCTTGTAACACATCACCTGCTACATTTGCTTCCTGGGTAGTTTCCTTCTATCCATCTCCTTTCTTCTTTAGAGATCTGCAGTCTTTCTTTAGATGTCCTTTCTTTCCATAGTTTCAGCACTCTATTTTTCCCAGTATGGACTTGGATCTTCCCATTTTAGACTTGCCACGACTACCTTGGCGCTTTCCTCCCTCCTTTTGTATTTCCCTTCTCTCCATGGTCAACGCATTACCTGATGTCTCACCTGTCCTTTTTCTTTGCATTTCCTCACTAAGAATAACAACAATAACATCATCAAATTTCAAGGTGTTTGAACCAGAGACAGAGTTACTTACATCCATGACCAAGCTATTCCATCTTTATAGTAATGAACACAAGATTAGAAGAGCCCTAACCTCATCATCGAAGTTCACACTTACAGAAATTAGTTGATTTGTAACCATATTAAATTCATTTAAATGATCAGTAACAGATCCACCTTCAGACATCTTCATATTAAATAAACGCTTCATTTGAAATACCTTGTTCGAGGTCGAGGGTTTTTTATACAGCTTACCTAGTGTGCTCATCAAACCCTCCGTTGTCGTTTCTTTTGAGATATTGAAAGCCACCGACGAAGCTAAGCTCAGCCGTATTGTTCCGAGAGCCTTTATGTCAAGAACCTCCCATTCTTCGTCCTTCATGGCTGCCGGCTACTTTGCTCTTCCTCCGAATGGCAAGAATAGATCCTTCTGGTATATATAGTCCTCCATTTTCATCTTCCATAACTGGAAGTTTTGTCCATTAAACTTCTCGATCTTAAACTTTCCTTCTTTTTCCATTGCTCCCACTCGAACCAGAAATCCTAGCTTCCTGCGGGTTTATCTGCCAAATAGACCTTTGGATTTGATACCAATTGTTAGAAAAACAGGATCGCAGAGCAATAATAATAAACAGAAATGCAAATATAATCACACAAACACATTACAAGAGAGACACCAATATATTGTGGTTCACCCAAGATGGGCTACGTCCACATTGAAGTTGCCAGTCCTTATTATTATACCGTCCAACAAAGTGAAGGGATACAACCTACAGCACAACCACTGCACTTCCTCTTCACTATCTCACAATCTCTCTTCTGATCTCAGAGATCTTGCAATGCATAAAACCTAATACATCAACCCTATCCATATTACAATTTCTTTCTTTTATAAGGGAAATACAATGCGAAAATACCACAGGTTACCCGAAACCATGGGCTCGTAAACTGTTGGCGAAAACAACCCCAAATTGTTTGCACCCCCCGGACCCCTTGGGGATTGTGCCGGGATCATAACCAAACCTGGGGTTCAAACACGACTGAATCATCATCTATGAGACTAGAAGATCAGGCTCCATAATGAACAGTTGGTATAGCCATGTTAATGGTATATGAGTTATTCTTATTGGACTTGTTCCTCTCATGAAAAGATAATATGCATGATAGCCTAGCCTTAAAGATGTAATGATATTATTATTTTATGTATGTCCTCCTTGTGTAGAGACATGAGCATTAAATGAATGGATTTGTTGTTGCAATACAACTTAAGAAAAACTTATAATTTCATGTACCCTTGTTGAAAAAGTATCTTTGTGGTATTTCATGTATATTGTTGGAAAAGTATATACCTTACACTAATCTTGTGATTGATTAGAATGTGATTCATGTATCTTGTTGAAGATGTATTTCATGTATCTTTCTTGGAAAGTATATAACTAATACTTGTTAAATTTTCAGAATTTACTTCAATCTGATCTAGGATCTTAACTGAGAGAACAACATGTACAGCAAATCTACAACATATCAATCATGGACACAATAATGCAAGCACACAAGAGACACAGAGTTTACTTGGGGAAAACCATAAAGGTGAAAAACCCCAATAACTTCCTTAGAGATAGATAGAGCAATGATACAACCAGAATACAAGAGATAGTCTTCTCCTAGCAGCAGAGCCTCCTACTCACAAGTGCGCCACTTTCCAAAGTGTGAGTGAGAGAATAGAATCTATAAAATGAGAGAGACACACTCTCTATTTATACACTAACTTGACTTGACCTTTACTCAACTAGGTCGGCCTCAACTTAACCACTTAACATAATGCTGACTGGGCCGACCTCCACTATGGTGGTCTAATAACCCTTTGACCCACATGGCCAACCCCCAATAGGGTGGTCTAATAACCCTTTGACCCACATAACTTATACAGGGCCGACCCCAACAAGGTGGTCTAATAACCCATCAAGTATAAGTTACGACACTTACAATATAAATGACGACACTTCCGTATAGAGGAATAATAACATCTCTATAGGAATACAACATACATTAATGTGAAATACATTCCGAAGTTACATATACATCAACACTCCCTCTTAACTAGGAAGGTATTTCTCGACACAGGTCTTTTAGCACAAGTCATCTTCTCTGGATCATCGTCACTGGATAATCATCATCGTCATCGTCACTGTTGTTGCTATCTCAATCAATCTCTGACTCTACTCATCATAGGAAGTTCTACAGAGCCATTCCTTTTTCATACTGGATGTACACCCACGACCTGCAGGTCTTCGTCATCACTGGCCATACTATGGAATCCTCAGGACTTATTACGTGCGTCACAAAACCTTAAAAGAGTCTCTTGACTAGCAAGAACCCTAAATAGCATCTGAGGCCTTTTTCATCCTGATCAGATCTCCAGGACTTATTACATGTGACCCCACCACAAAATCTCGAAAGAGAATCCCAAGAATGATTACGAGCACAAGGGTCAACCTATCGGATCTCCCAGGGCACAAATTACATGTGGTCACCACAAAACCTCGAAAGAGCATCCCAGGACTAATTACGAGCACAAGGCTCAACCTAACGGATCTCCCAGGGCACAAATTACATGTGGTCATGGAAAAACCTCGAAAGAGCATCCCAGGACTGATTACAAGCACACGGCTCAACCTATCGGATCTCCCAGGGCACAGATTATATGCCATAGGACAAAACCTCAAAAGAGCATTTGCCAAATATCCCAGGGTACAAATTACATGCCATAGGAAAATCCTTGAAAGACTATCTGCAAATCTCCCAGGGCACAAATTATATGTCCTCCCAAGCAAAACCTCGAAAGAGCATTTTCCAGATATCCCAGGGTACAAATTACATGCCATAGGCGAAACCTCGAAAGACTATCTGCAAATCTCCCAGGGCACAAATTACATGCTTATCTACACAACCTGTTCCACGGCCACCGAGTATCAACTTGATACTCACCATACATCATCCTGATGTACACATGATCATCCTTATCATCATCACTGCAACATCCTACTACATGTCATCTGGAGCAACATCCTGAAGCTCGTCATCCATGATTATCCTAATCATATCATGCATCTACCTGATGCATACCAATTATCTATCTGATACATATCATCATACATGATCCACCTGATCATACAGTGTATCCACCTAATACAAATACAAATACATGATCCACCTGATCATGTAATGTATGCACCTGATACATATACAGATACATGGTCCAAGCATCCAACATGATGCATATACAAAATACATACAAATGATCCAACCGATCATATCCAACATCCAACATGATGCATATATATAAATGATCCAACTGATCATATCCGACATCCAACATGATGCGTACATACATATACATATAAATGATCCAACTGATCATATCCAACATCATCCTGATGCATATACAGAGCACATCCTGATGCATATACAGAGCGGTAACTAGAGCATCATCCTGATGCTCATCATCCAGCGCTTATATCCACAGCCATGTGAAGGATCCTCCTTCCAACATGCTTTGAATGGCTTCAACAAATGTGTCCATCACTTCTTCCTCGAAGTGTCATCGATCTCAAGAACACCAAGCCTCTCCATGAAGTAATCGAACTTCACCCTGGCTAGTGGCTTCGTCAGTACATCTGCAATCTGCTCATCCATCGCAACATACAGGAGCTTCACTCCTCCTCTCTACACCATATCCCTGATATAGTGATATTTGATCTCTATGTGTTTCGACCTGTCATGAAACAATGGGTTCTCAGACAGCTTCACACAACTCTGGTTATCACAGAAGATACTAGTAGCATCCAACGGGAGATCAAATAACTCAGACAGTAGCTTTTGAAGCCATACTGCCTCACAACTAGATGAATAGGCTGCAACATACTCTACCTCGGCTATACTCAGTGCTATGTAGGATTGCTTCCTACTAAACCAAGAGATCACACCTGATCCCATACTGAAGCAACACCCAGATGTGCTCTTCTTATCTGCAGCACTGCCTGCCCAATCTAAATCAACATAACACTACAAGTTAAAATTTTGATTCGCATCATACTTGAGCCCATAATCAACTGTACCCTTCAGGTACCTCAGAATATGCTTTACAAAAACTAGGTGAACATCTCTCGGATCCATCAGGAACTGGCTCAATGTGTTCACCGCAAAGCAAATATCTGGTCTCGTGTTCATTAGGTACATAGAGGACCCAATCATCTAACGATACATCATGACATCAACTGGATCAAATGGAGCATCACACAGAAGCTTCAGGTTCGATGCCATAGGTGTGGCCAAAGCCTTGCATTCCATCATCCCGAACCTCTTCAGGATCTCTACTACATACTTCCCTTGTCCATGGAAGATTCCATCTGCACTCTGCCACACCTCCATGCCAAAAAAAACAAATAGTGCATCATCCCCAAGTTCTTCATCTCAAACTCGGCAGCAAGCTTCTGCTGCATGTCGGCAATCAATCTATCCTCACCTATTACAAATAGGTCATCCACATACAATAGTAGTATCACTGGATTTCCTTCCTCAACCTTGTAGTAAAGGTTGGAATCAGCTTTACTCTTGGTAAAGCCCAAACTGGATAGAGAGCTATCTATCCTACCATACCAAGTTCTGCACATATATGACTCCCTGTCATGTGTCTCAGAACCAAGTGGCTGCTCCACATACACTTCTTCTTCAACTACACCATTCAAGAAGTATGTCTTGAAATCCATCTGGTGTATCTTCCACTTCATCACTGCAGCCAGAGCAAGTACTGATCTGATGGAAGTGTATCTGGCTACAGGAGCAAAATTCTCTATGCTACCACCTGCAGCATGCTTGATCTTGTAGATCCTCTTGGAAGTCACTACAGACTCCCTTTTAGGTCTTGGTACTGCATCCCAAACATCTTCATGATCGACTGGTACTCCTCGATCATGGCAATCTTCCCAGATCCTGGGAACTTCAATATCTTCAATATTTTCAATAGATAACTTTGTTGCTTGAACAAATGTTGTAGTCCTTCTTTTGTAGGTGATGGTATATGATCTTTCCTAGACAACAAGTTAAATTGCATGATTAGAAAAAGTCTTATAGTTTTCAGAACAAACTCTTACACATAAAGAAATATGGCATACAGTCATGCAATTATCTTAGCCAATGCTTCAATACAACATTCATTCATATCCTGTAACTTTCTAGATGCCTTCCAATATCTACCAGAACATTGTTAAGAGTTTGCACTACTCCCAACATGTCAGCAAAGAGGTTTCATTCTAGATAAGTAGCAATGGAATGTTGTATAGTGCCATAGGCCACTTACCCATCAAATGCATATTAGTAGTATACTGTTCATTAATGCAATCATTCTAATATGCACAATACATATCCTAAGTCTAGGAACATAAGCATATACATCATTGAACAATATTATTTAAATAAAATAAGAAATGGTAATTAAAATACTTATCTTTGTTTGTTTGTTGGGTGGACTCCCTCTGAGTCCTTGTTTCCTTACAGGAGCTGCTGAAGTAGCTTCTTTTCTGCAGCTCCATTCTGATTTGGATTGTGAGAAGTGGTCAACTCCCTCTGAATATCTGCATCCTTGCAGAAACTACTGAAGTGTGCTCCTTTGCTTTCTTGCAGGAACAACTAGAGTGTGCTCCCTCTTGATCTTTGCTTCCCGGATTACTTGTCCTTGAACTTATATCCATCCTTAATCACTATGCATGCTTATTAGTATCATCATTGTGTTATCCTTGAGGTCTCATACATAATCACACATTTATTAGTATAATCTTAATACTATCAAAACACAATAATCTTAAACATGTATAGTCATGATCATTCACAGATAATAAACATTAGTATTCAAGGTTTCAAGGAAGTGTTTTTTTACTCATGCATATTCTTATTTGATCATAGGACTCTTCTGATTAGTTAAATCATCAATGCATAAACCCGTGATTACTCAAACCTATACCTTCATGATTCTTCTTGTTAGACATATCATCAATTATGGTAAGAAACATAATATGCATACAACCATGACTATTCAAACCTATGATTTCATGAATAAACATTATCAACAACACAACAGTATAAGATCCTAACAGAAGGCAGAATTCTAGCTTGATATAAGAAAAACATACCTGGATTAGTATGCTAGCTAGTTATGTCTAACATACCCACATAATGTCTTCTGGTTCTCTTCAGTGACTTGTGCTAGTAACCTGCATGTCTCATAAGTTAACCATTGTAGAACCAAGTTATACATACCTCGTAAGTAGATCTTCTATGTGATCAATGACAATGGATGAATCTTTGTCTTCATGTCACCATGATCATATGTTCTTGAAGTAGAACATGATTTATCTTTTTTGGTGTACCTTTTATGTTAGTGAACAACATAAACCTCATACAACATCACAATGCATTAGTACAATCATATGTTTCAAAACCTTAATCAATGAATATCTTCTATTAAGGTGATACGAAAAGTCTACTAATTATTCAAGATTGTACTGTAATGATATGAAGACAAACATATCATAAACTTAACCATGAACAGAATTCGAAACATACCTGTAAGCCATACCTGTCAATATTTCTTGTAATCTTCTTATGGAAGGCCTTAGCCTCATCTCCCTCTGAGACAGGAACTTTTTCACTTATGCAGGTGACCAATCCATCTTCTTCTAGTATTAACCCAATCCACTTGATTTGCAAGAACTGGACCTGGAGTTGGATTACGGTTTGTCAGAGAAACCCCAAAAATTCAAACTTTGAATTTCAAATTTCTGAAAAGATAGAAATATGCGCCTTGATGAGCTGATCAAGCTGGTATATTTAGAATTTGAAAACTGCAAAGTTTCACTCCTCAATTTTGCCTTTGAAACTTTCGTATTCACTGGACGTGACCCTGAACTAGGGTTTGATGAATCCCACTCTTCTGCCCAATCAAAAGGTTTGATCCAAATCTCTAAGATTCTATTTTTCCGAGGAGCTTCTAGCCGTGGTCACAGATTTCAAAAATTCTTATTTTTGCAGAAGCCCTAATTTTCCACTTTTCCAATCAAAGTCCCGAACTAGGGTCTGATCAAGCCCGGTATTCTGCCCAACCAAAAATTCTGATCTTGGTCTCTAAATTTCTATTTTGATGAGTAGCATTCATCCGTAGTCTCCGATTACAAAAATTCCAAGTTTCTCCGAAACCCTAAATTCCGGAAGCCATGAATGAAGGTGCTCAAAAATAAATATGTTATGACAGAAATATGTACCTGATTGTTTCTGGTGTAACTCCGAACCTTTCAATCCACAGGGTCTAAAAACAATTCTTGAGATAGCTCGACCTGTCATCTTTCCATCCCGATAGGTCTTACCTCAATTGGATTCTCTGAGAGGGAGTTATGCCAAGTGTCGCAACGTGACCTGTTTATGGGATAAAATAGGAGAGCGAACTTGTATGGCATTCCACATGTCACTGGTTCAACTTCGGCCTCTCAAAACGTTTCCTGAGATAGTACAGTCTGCGTACTACCTGTCATTTTTTACTAAATTTCATTTGGAGCTTCCTAGCCCAAGTTATGACCTTTTTTCCAAGGTCACATGTTTATGACTCAGATCTGGAAGAGGCAGAAACCCTATATTCTACAGATCATAAATCACAAAGTACAACTATTTATAGGTTGTCCTTTGGACACAAGCTAAATGGGGATCTGATCTTCGACCTGTAAACGTTTTCGATCCAAAAACTTCGCCAAGATGGATTTATAGCGAAAGTGCTACGATGATTGGGTTTTTCTATATCAAGCCCTAGCATCGTAAGTGCAACAAGTGTCATACATGCCATATAATGCCTTCTTTCAGGCTAGCTCTAATACCATGTTAAATTTTCAGAATTTACTTCAATCTAATATAGGATCTTAACTGAGAGAACAACATGTACAGCAAATCTACAGCATATCAATCATGGACACAATAATGCAAGCACACAAGAGACACAGAGTTTACTTGGGGAAAACCATAAAGGTGAAAAACCCCAATAACTTCCTCAGAGATAGATAGAGCAATGATACAACCAGAATACAAGAGATAGTCTTCTCCTAGCAGCAGAGCCTCCTCCTCACAATTGCACCACTTTCCAAAGTGTTAGTGAGAGAATAGAATATATAAAATAAGAGAGACACACTCTCTATTTATACATTAACTTGACTTGACCTTTACTCAACTAGGTCGGCCTCAACTTAACCACTTAACATAATGCTGACTGGGCCGAACACCACTAGGGTTGTCTAATAACCCTTTGACCCACATAACTTATACAGGGCCGACCCCAACAAGGTGGTCTAATAACCCATCAAGTATAAGTTACGACACTTACAATATAAATGACGACACTTCCGTATAGAGGAATAATAACATCTCTATAGGAATACAACATACATATATGTGAAATACATTCCGAAGTTACATATACATCAACAATACTAATTATGAGATGGATTGGGATTTGATTTAGGTGGAACCGAAAGGGGATTTTTTGGTACAACCAGTTTCCTTATTGGGAAGAAAAGTCAAGTTGCTTCAGTTTTTGGTTGTTTACCTTTGTTTCCTTGTGGACCATTACTTGTCCCTAGTCTAGGACATAAATCCATTGGGTGAGGGTGGTGATATCCAAAGGGTAGTTCTGAGTGCAGGTAGTCACAACTCACCAAGTAGTGTAGACGAAAGGGGAAGCAGATGGCGAGGAAATGAGTCATGACTACTCCGATGATGCTACTTGGGAGATGGAATATGTTATGACGGAAGTATTCCCTCATCTTTTTTTGAATTTAATTTTAGGTGTGTAATAAATAAGCATCACAAACAATGATTTTTTTGAGGAGAGGATGTAATGCCCCGATGGTAAGCCCCGAACATATGTGATGATGTTATTTGGTATTATTGTGGCACTAGGTACTTGGACATTATTTTTATTATTATTATTTTATTTTAATTAAGTAACGATCTCAACATGCAAAACTAACATGGCTTGGGGTTAATGGATTCCATATGTGACGGGGTTGGGGACTAAGAGTTGTTGCTATCCAGAACATTTCTCTTTGATTCCTATTTTTTATTATTTTTTACTATGGAGACTCTATTACACCTTAATTTATGCTATTGGGACCCACTCTCTCATCTCTCTTACCTTATCCACTCTCTTTGACTATTTTTAGCCAGGCACTTGATTTTTTGGTGATCCCATACTAATTTGAGTTAGCCTACTAGTGATTTGGAGTCACCTTTCTAGTTAATTAAAGTTATTCTCAATTAATTAGAGTAATTTTGGGTTAATTTGAGTTATTATTAGTTAATTAGAGTAATTTTGGGTTAACTCGAGTTATTCTTAGTTAATTAGAGTAATTCTGGGTTAATTTGAGTTATTCTCAGTTAATTAGAGTAATGGGTCAATTTGAGTTACTCTCAATTAATTAGAATGATTTTGGGTTAATTCGAGTTATTCTCAGTTAATTAGAGTAACTTTGGGTCAATTCGAGTTATTTTCAGTTAGTTAGAGTAATTTTGGGTCAATTCGATTTGTCGTCAGTGAGTTAGAGTAATTTATGAGTGAATTAGAGTACCACTTCTGGAATTTGAGTTGCTCTCATGGTCTCTAGTGCTTTGGAGTATTTTTACAGTGAATTCAAGTTAGTATAGGTGGATTCGAGTTTCTCTCATGAGAAATCGAATGGTCATCTAGTTAACTAGATAAGCTCTCAGTGAATTGAAGTCACTTCTCAGTGAACAAGAGTCAGTATCTTAGAGGCAATTCAATGTGGTTTAAAGGGATTCGAATTGGTATCTAGTCATGATTCTTGGCTTTTGGTAGTTTCTCTCTCATGCATTTGAATTCTTGTGGATGGATTCGAAATTGCTTTCTTGCACACAACTACTCAGTCCATTTTGTATTGCAAGAAATTGAAGACCCTGTAATGGTGATTGAATACTGATCTATACTAGTGTGGAGACTAGCTATATTTCATATTGAACACAAAAGTACCTCAAGGAACATTATTTGTCTCTAATCTAGTCATGTGAATACTGAAGGTGGATGGTGATGTCTTGGGGGACTGGTTTGGTGAAGGTAATCCCATTGCATTGGGTAGTGTTGATGTAGAGAAAGCAAGTGGTGAAGGAAAATGTTGTGTATCTCAGGTTGTGGCCTGAGTTTTCTCTTGTTGAGATATGACTTCGAGAGTCCCTTAGCGTATGTATCCATGGCCTCAACTCGAGGGTGACTGTCATGATGAGAGATTGATGAGTGTGGTATGTTTAAGGTTGGGAGGAAAGTTGTCTTGTTGAAGCTAGTTTTTCCCTTTAGAGATAAGTATTTTATTATTCATTTAGTTATTGTTTTATGCATGCATGTGTTCCCATGGAGGTTATTTTTATATATTTTATGTTATGCTACAAATTATATTATGTTCTTGTGTTATATGTTTTAATTAGTAGTGTTGAAATGGCAGCTCGTAGATCATATTTGGGTTATGTGTTATTACAACACTTGGATGCTATTTTTCTTATGTTTTTTGGCAGACAGTAGATCTTCTTTTCAGGTTGCTTATATGGTTGTAGAGAGAAGCTATAGATATGATATTATATATGTTGAATTGGCTATGGTTTGGTGTCTTGAGCCTGTTTTTTTTGGTGTCATGAAGCTGATTTGTTTTAGTGTTGTGAAACTATTCTTGTTAGCATCTATAAATATGATTTTACTTAATGATTATATGGCTGAAATAGATCTGATTTTACTTAATGATATATGGCTAAAATATATATGATGTTGATATTTAATTGCATGTGAAATTGTTACTTATATATGGTTGCATTCATGCTCTGGATACTTTGCATCGCATGTGCTTGGGGAAAGATTGCATTAGGAATTGTTGCAATTCTTTTAAATAATGAAAGTTTGTATTTTACTGGCTTGTAAGCATGATGTCCTAGCCTTAGTAAACTTTATTCCTTTGTGCATTACCTCGAATCATCCCTTCCCGTATTAGGATCTTGGTGTATCCGACCTCGGTAGTGTGATTTGGGGTTTTGTACATTACAATTTCTTACTTATGCCTGCAATTTCATGCATATGCATGTGCATGAGATTATCTACCCTTTGTGCTCTTTCTTACATAAAGGAATGGTCCATGAACTACACATTGGTTGTATGATAAGGCCACATGTGGGTTGATGCCTATTGTTGGCAGGTTGATATAATTATATCTCACTCGATAACCAAATCCAAAGCACGAGCCATAAGGTCAATGTTATCCATATCTAAAGTTAAATTCAAAATATATGGGATTCTATGTTAATAACTTTTGCTTCAATTTTGAATATGGGAATTATTTTCCAACCTCTAAATATTTGCAATGATCTTGAATTGAGAGATAAGGAAGATCCTTTAAATAGAACTCTCCTGCAACTTGATCAATAATGTAAAGCAAACTGCCTAGCCCCAAAAACTACAATAATGCAAATCCTCACGATGCTGACAGGGAAACCTAAAACTTAGTAAATGGACAGTCCAATGAAAATTAGGTATAAATAAAATCAATTTCATAAAGTGCCACAACATAATAAACATAATAAGATACATGTAATCGAAATCCAAATAAGATAATCTGCATAAACATTGGTATCCATGAAGGTCTTTGTCGAAATTCAGTGTCATTTACCTAACCCTAAATATGGACCAATAGCATTGCTATCACATTGGTATTCCAAACCACCAATGATTTTCTTCAAGGCCATACAACACCACTAAGAAAGGTCTCATTTTTTAATTCCATTTACACTTCAAATCATTCGCATGTGAGAGAAAGTTATGGAGGGATTAAATTTGGAAACAAAATGTGCCACTGTTGAAACAAACCTAGTCGACAGGGGTTCCTCACTCTGTCTACACCCAAACCACCGCGATCTCCCTGAGCACCGGCCTAGACAGGTTTTACCCTATCCAGCAACACCTGCAGAGCAGATGAAGTCTCACCCGATATGTTCGAGGGAGAGCTAACGGAACCACGTTTCCGCCGAATAAAGGAGGACCCTTTTGCATCAACTTATTGACATATCGCAGCATTATTTAACAGATATAACATTTTATCTTATGCATCGACAGAATCATATCATCATTCAAAAGATATTATTATCAGCAAAACCATAATGCGCAAGTAGATCTAATAGCATAACATCATTTGGAACATGGAAACATTGCATCATTCACAAATTCATATTGCACATCACATTTATAACAGAAAAAAAGGAAAATACATAATGATTCTGCTCAAAACTCCGTCATGTCATATTAACCTTCGCAACAAAACACAGATACATCAACCAGTTCTTCTGTTGCATACCTAGATTCAAACAGACCAAAACATGCGCAATTCTTCTCTTATCATCGGTCTTAGATATATCAATTCTATCGATTGGTTAACCCCTAATACTTGTAATGCTACATCTATTTATAGGCTTATGCCTTTACAATCATGGTCCACTTAGACAACCGCCTAACTACTTCTTGATCAAGATTTACAAAATAATGACCCTAACCCGCACAATGCGGTCCAAAATGACCCAAAAATACGTAAAGTAATATAATTTCCGGCTTGTGCACGGTTTTCCTCCTTGCGCTGCATCTTTGACCTTTTGCAGCATCCGTGATGCTGCGCAGCTGACTCATCTAAACCCTCCTGCCAATAGGCCCCCAACATAATCTTGTGGCTCACCCTCGAGCCACGTCAGCCCGACATGGATGGTCTATACTCATCTGTTGATGTACTATTCTTCTGAAATTGTTCTTGCTGTTTGGAGCTCGTTGTTGTGTACTTCTGGAACTCATCCTCCAGTCTCTGGAAACCTCCATCATCTATCTCTCCGGCATCTGCTGCCTCACTTCACACTAGTTCCATATTGAGGAAAAATTTATTAATGGTGCTGAGGTGCGAGATAGGCCAGCCGCTCTAGAACATCTGTTTCGCACCCGGGGTCACCTACTACCGGGGCCAGGGGGCCTCCACCCCTAGCGTTCTGGTGGTCGTAGGGACCACGAATCTTCTAACTACCACCACGTACTTAGACATCTCATTTGAGACCTCGTCTTTGTTTCTCCCAAGTGTCTGCGTCGCTTCCTTCTCTGGGTGTTCATGCACACTCATGATTCTGGCCCTCAGCGCACCTGGTGTGCTTCCATATGAAATGAAAAGGATCATTTCCACAACTTCCTTGGAATTCCTGTCTCAAAAATCTTCCTGACCCACTCACATCATGGGTTTCTCTCGTCTAATAGATACCTCCTTGCTCAGCTAGCCTCCTGTGCCTGTATTTATGCGTTTTCATTGTGTCCTGGATGCCTAACTCTGAAATAATTTGCAAATCCTTTCGCCTAAGTTTTCGATCCTGTCATCATACCGTTTCGTCGTCTTTTGGTGAGGTGGATCCACAACACTCATGCTCGGACTTGACCTCTTATGTGCAAAGTATCGACCATGCTTCCACATGTTGTCATGCATGCAAACCATGAGAAGCATCGACCAGGTTTCCACCATTTCTCATGCGTGCCAAAGGTACCCGAATCCGCTGTCGATCCTGTCAATCCAACGGTTGGATCCGCCATAAATTCGCGTGGCTTCACCAAGCACCATCAGCTAACTGCATTTAACTTCCTGTATTTATTGTTGATTTGACTGTGTCGCAGCCCTGCGTTCGTCGCAGCATAACTTCCTAACTACGATACCATCTATCCTACTTGCGCATGCTGTCCCTACTAGTGCGCCATCCTGCCACCTAGCATTCTGCATCTTTTTTTTTACTTTTTTTTTGCTTGCACAATGCCTTTAAGCATCGCGCGACTCCGGGTCCATCCTACAGGGCTTCGTCCTGCTACCATTCACTAGCTTGGGTAGCAGCGCTCCATCTAACTGCTATAGCTGTACTGTGCCTCCTAATGTAATGCAACGAATGAAATATGGTCCTAGCCAATGCATCTGTAACTTACCTGGATGCTTCATGAACTTGCTTTCATAAAACAACACCAAGTCACCTTGCTGAAATTGCTTGTTTTTAATATGGCGATCATTCCAAGCTTTTTGTCAATCCTTCTCGACGTGCTGGTGAAAACCTGCGACAAAATGGGCCTCCTCAAGCTGCACCAACTGATCCAGTCGTTCTTCTAATGCGGCTTTGTCGTCCATGCCTATTGGCTTGAGTGATGCTGACCCAGAGGTTTTCAATAAGACCCAGGTTCTTCGCGGTTCCCTTTGACCAACAAAACCTCTTCGCACCAGCCCTTTCAGCAACAACCTGTGAGCAGGTTGAGTTCTCACCCGAGGTGTATCTATGGGGTACTGCAGAATCAGGTTTCCACAGTATGTGATGATTTGTTTGGAAATACGTACTGCGCAGTGCAACAGGGGGTATGCGCTACGAGGTGAGACTGCGCGGCGATGGAAAATGCCGCGGTTTGCACCACTAAGTCCTTCTACCGTAGGACTTTTACTGAGACTGCGAACAATCCAGTTCAACTTTATACTTGGGGTACACAGAAACATTTAAGGTGCTGAACTGAGTATCACTCATCCACTCATTCATGCACCGAAATGACTATTACTCTAACCTTCATTTATACTCTTAGAATGTTTACAATTTAATCATCTACCGCAGATGCAAATCACTTATCCTTCATTCGTCTGCTGCACATAGAAGAGTACTTAAGCAGTCTCTTAACACTTGAACAAATAACTGATTCACTGCTTTCAGAAGCAAAGCTAAGTGTTCAACATTCATCTATTCATGCAGACTTAACATATCATCCCCACATTCTCCTGATGGCAAATGCATACAAAAGTCTTCACATAACAAAATGAAAGGAAATATTCAGACATTCATCTACAAAAAACAGGTAAATGTAATCACACACAACATTGTTCCACTCAATCACACAACACAATATTTAACGTGGTTCACTTCCCCGGGTGGGAAGCTACGTCCACAAGAACGATTGTTATATATATATCTTTAATGGGAAGGGGACAACCGCTCTTGGTCTGCACACTCAGCTGCAAACTCTCTCTCTCTCTCTTAGGTAGGTCTCTACGCACATAGCTGCAGAGCCTTTACAATGGCTTCTCACTCAGAAAGATCTTACAATACATCAACAACAAAAGTAACGAGAGAACCCCAAAAAGTAACCAACGTAACCCCTTCCCTTAAAAAATGTCTTCTTTTATAGACCATGCCCAAAGGTCATGTCTTTGCAATGCTGAAGACCGAAACCCTTAGGGTTTCCAAAACTGCTACGGTTTCTCTAAACTAACTTGCTGGCCTCTGGTAGTGAGTGTGTTGTCGTGGCAGTCCTCCACACCTTTGTTCTATCGCTTTCGGCCTTCCTGTTGTGCGCACACCAACAGGTCATCTTCATTGAGTCTCCCTTCCACTAACGGACTCGTACGACTGGCTCATCTCCCAGTCGCTTTCATTGCAGACCATTCATCCTCTTAACGGCCTCATACAACTGGCTCGGCCTCCAGTCGCTTTATCAGCGTCGTTCTCCACTTAACGGTCTCGTACCACTAAGCACGTTCAGCTGTCGCTTTCCTTGAGTTGTTCTCAACTTAATGAACTCGTACCACTAAGCACGTTCAAGTGTCTCTTTCCCTGATTCGTTGTCCACTTAACAAACCCGTACAGCTGGCCACCTTCCTAATATGCTCATGCCCATAGCTTGGAATCCTGGAGCATACTTGAAAAAATTAGACCACTGCTGGTCTATCCGATACCTGTATTTGTCCTTCGTCCATCAATCCACTTTGCTGGCTCCACGTGGCCTGATCACTTCGCAGCACTACTTCCTTCCAGCGCCGACCTTCGCGGTACTACCAAAATTTTGTTGTTGCGCGCAACTTCGCAACATCCCCCATACTTGTACAAAATCATATCTTTTGTTGAGCTGCGCTCAACTCTGCAGCTCAACCTTCGTGTGTTATCCAAAATTGCCCCAACTTGGGCCAGGCGTAACATGCCCCTAACACTTACATGTGGCTTGTCTCTGAGCCACCTTCTGCTTCGGCCTTCTGGATCTGGTCTTCAACCTGTGGAGCTAACTTGGTTGCGAACTCATTGTAAGTGCGGATCAATTGTTCCACTGCTTCCTTGGTGTCTTGCTCAACTTGCTTTACTGTGTCCAGCAGTGTTGGAGTTATCTCTTCTCCAATCTGTTCTTATACCTACTCCTGGTTGTCGCGCAGATCTTTCAGCTTGTCTTTGATCTGTTGCGATACTGCTGTAGCATCCTCCAAGAATTGTTGCTCTTGATTATCCATCTCATCCTCTTTTTCTCTTAGCTCTTGGACCTCCTTCTTCAAGCCTGAGATCTCCTTATACCTTGGCAGCCTGTCTCTGGGTGGCAAAGCCTTGACCTCTGCATCCAATTGTTCCAACATGGTCTGTTTTTCTTTTACCGCGGTCTTTACCTGCAGTAGCCCTTGATCCTCTTCAAGGGTAGTGAATGCCTTTGAAACCTTCTCCAACAAATCTTGGCACTTAGCCATATCGCTGGTTATGTTCTGTTCCGTGACGCTAACTGCTTGCTCTCTTAACTGCTGCTCAGTTAATGGTGTCTGCGTATTGAGCTTTTCCTTCAAGGCGGTAAGATAGGCCTCATAAAGAATATCTTTATCCTGTAATTCCATCTTCAAAGATTTCACCCTTTCTCCGATCCTCAGAACAGTGTCCCCAGGATCGTCCCGGAGTTCTAAATCTTCAATATCTTTCACGACATCAGTAATGGTGTTCTCGAGCCGTAGCCGACGGTCCTATTCATCATAAAATTGTATCTATGTGCGCGAACTAGAGTCCTCGAGCTGCCTGTTTGCGGCTTGCAGCTCCGCTTGCGACTTCATGGAATCTACTGTTCTTTCATGCATCTCCTCGACGATCTGCGTGTGCAGAAAGTGTAATCTAGGAAAAGGAATCTTGGCGAGGTTGACCTCTACCCGCTCGACACCCTTTGTGTCCAGAATGATCTGTTCTACCATTGGTAATGTTATGGTCAATGGGTCCATATGAACAACCCTGTTCTTTGAAGGTAGCGTTATGGTTAGCTGGGGCGGTGCCTGTTGCGAGGTTCTTACCGACCTCCCTTCAACTATTGCGTCGCAAGGAAAGGGTAGGCTCTTCTGGACATCGTCCATCTTTTTCATAAGCCCTTGCAGTGCGAGCCTAGTCGTTTGTAGGTAATCCTGTATGACCTTGTCCTTCTTGTATTTTTCTGTCATCAGCTTTTCCATTTGTTCTGAAACCTTTTCTGCAATCATGTCGAAGTCTTCTTCGTTCAGCACTGTCTCAGATTGACTCTTTATTGCTTTCATCTTCTTTCGCGCCTTTGGATTCTGCGGGGTTTCAGGTTCTTTCCTCTTTCCTTTTTCTTCAAAAATAGGGCATGACAGCGGGATTCGTTCATCTTCTTTTGAATCATTCTCCACCTCCATGACTTCGACACGGAAGTTAGCCGGCCAGTCCTTCATGAGGATGTCAATGTCTTCCTCATACATATGGTAATTACCCACATACCATTCTTGCTTCTTCATCTTTTCCTTGGGTGAAACAAAAATACATCGCATGTTAGCCTGAAAATCAATAATGCGAATGTACTTCGACGTTACCTGCTTTGTAATGCGCGATGTACGGGTGATCGCCTGATGCAGCTGGGTGTAATACTAATAGAATACCTTAGTTGTCGCATGCTGCCGCTCTACGTTCAGATTTTCCCAAAGGTTGGCATAGCAGAATCCTTTGGGATCATTGCTTTCTGTAATTACACCGACATATTTTTCTGGTTCCTTCCATCCTACGAATGCAATGAGGATAATCAACCACGTGAAGTGGAATTGACCTCCATTCTCCTGGGTATCATTGAGTTCATCCAGGAACTCATTTAGAAGGTATTGACACCAATTGAATTGGGTCCCTTCATCCGCTGCAGCACTGAGTAGTATTACGCCCGCGGGCACCTCTGGAGGCCTGGTTGTTCTTATGATTTTTCCTGCGAGCAACTGTATGACAAATCTTGCCGCTCTATCTTCAATTTCTTCTGTGGGAAACGCTCTTTTTCCCTTCACCAATGCATGGCTCTGCTTCATTTTTGCGACAACTTCTTTTTCCTTACTCTTCCCTTGGAAGAACTGTTTGGGGTCCTTGCCGCGCTTACTTAATCCTGTTATGCGGTGGATTACGTCAATGTTCAAATCCACATTTCGATCCATCCATAGGTATCCTTGGTGAATTTGTGCCATCAGAGTGCGAACCACTACATTAAGTTCTGATGAACGATCAAAATGAGGTAGTCAGAGTAGGTTCAGCAATCTAGACTCCACTACCCGCATCAACCAGCCTTCGGCGACCAAGTTAAATATTCCCTTAGCATCTTTCTTCCAACACATGTACTGGTCAGGCTGGAACTGTGGGTACTTGGGATCATGGGACTCTTCCTTCTGCATGCCTAGGAGGTCATAGTGTTCCCATTTACACTCCAAGATCTTTCCTAGTAGGTTCTGGGCAACCTCTACGTGCTTCGAAATGGGCGACAAGGGGATTTCATAACAGGCACTCTTGACCAGATTAAAAATAGGGGCATCCAGTGCCCGAGGTGATATGTACTCCGGTGTCAACTTCAATGGTTCCTTCTGAAATACCGGCGATGTTGGCGTCGTCTGGCCTGTCTTGGTAGTCTTGCTTCATGGTCCAACTGTGGCTTTCCCTTTGTCCTACATGGCTGGATTATGTCGAGGTGACCTTCTAGACGCTTGACTGGGTTCGAGTACAACCTTCTTGGCGGGGGTTTTCATTAACTCTGCAATCCCCCCATGCTGAAAGACTCGGATTGCTTCTTGAAGTGTAAGCTCTTCTTCTCTTTCTGGTGATTTGGACATTCACTGGCGAGAGTAGGCAACTATTTCAGGAATATGGCTAAGGATTGCTAACCCAAGAGCGACTCGCATGAAAATTCTAACTGTTTGGTAACGCCCGCGAGTCCTTATACAGTGTTATTTATAGGCACAGTTGAGTCCCTCTGTGCCTTCCAACGGCTAGATGAGCATTTAATGAGGTGTCCGTTGGCCAATTTGAACGAATCCTTCAGTCTCTTCCGTCGTTAGCATGTTCAGAACGGTTATCTTTTCGTTAAATGCTTAAGCGAGTTCTTGCAACGGTCACCTAACGGATATATTTTTCTCAAAAGCAGGGTAACGGCTATTTTTCTGAGCACTGCGCCGAGTTGCCCGGCAGTGCATCTCTGATCCTGCGCAGTTACTTCGCAATGTCGGTGTTTGAACTGCACAACTCCCCTTTTTTTTTTCTTTCTCGCGCAACTTCAGCAGTGTTGTGCGGTACACACATTGTTCTACTTATCGTACATGTATAGGCTCCTTTACATTTCCAATCTCTAATTTCAACTGTACTTGACACTTAGAAATTTCTCCCTCTGCTTATCATTCAGGATTCTTTGAAGCAGGGTTGTCATGGTACAGCTTTAGCCTACTTCCATTTATCAAAGTTGGTAGGGTATCACCAGCTAAATTGGCTAACTGGACTGCACCGATGTTAGTAACATGTATCACAGTATATGGACCAAGCCAATGCATCTTAAATTTACCAAGAAACTTCATGAATTTGCTATCATATAGGAGGACTAGGTCACCTACTTGAAAGCACTTGTTCGTTATATGGCGATCATGCCATGCTTTCTCGCGGTATTTCTGGACTTGCTAGTGGAAGCCGGCGTTGACGCAATCTTCCTCTAACCCAACTAGGTGTAGCAACCTTTATTCTAGTGCTACGGGGTCTGCCATCCCTGTGAATGCAACGATTCTTAAGCTGGGGACAATGTACTCCATTGGAATTATAGCTTCTTGTCCGTAAGCCAACCGAAAGGGTGTGTGCCCCGTCAATTTCTTGCAAGTGGTCCTATATTCCCATAACACAGATAAGATGCGCAGGTCCCAATCATATCTATTCACATTGCAAACTTTAGTCAGTGCATTCTCCAATATTTTATTGAAAGCCTCAACAGTGCCATTCGCTTGTGGGTGACATGGTGTACTGCGCTGATGATGGATATGGAATTCCTCTGTGAGAGCTTCAATAGTCTTGTTTAAAAAGTGAGTGCCTTGATCACTCATCAAAATCTTTGGGCACCCGAATCTTGACAATATTTCTTCAAAAATGAACTGCGCTGCAGTCCTTCACTGGTTTTGCTTCTGCCCATCTGGTGAGGTAGTCAGTAGCAGTAATTATATACCTCGCACCAGTTCTTTTCCCTGGTGGGTTTATAAGTGCCACAAAATCAATGGCCCATTTTTCAAATGCCTGCAAGGTCAACTACGGATTCAATGGCATCTCATCCCTGCGCAAAGGTTTTCCTGTCCTCTGAAATACATCGTAGTTCTGGCAGTGTTCTTTAGAGTCTTTATGGATCGTAGGCCACCATAGCCCTGCGCGGTAGCCCTTCCTGCATAATGTCCTCCTACGATCCATGAGTGCGCATCTGCTAAGATGAATGGTCTCTCATAGTCTAGTACACATTTGCGCAAGACTTCATCCGGTCCGAGTTTGTATAACTGACCTGCAATAGTAGTGAATTATGCGGCCTGCACTACCAGCTGCTTCTTCTGTTGGACGGAGAACTCCTGTAGTGCCACTCTCGTTGTTAATAATTTGATGATGTCCTTATAATAATCATCGGAAATATGTATAGCAAATAACTACACATCAGGAAGACTATCTTCAATGTTTGTCAGCTCTTCTCCTGACTCAATCCTATAGAGATGGTCAGGTCCCAAGTTCAGCCTACTGGGCTTGACAACAATTTCAAAATCATACTCCTGGAATAGCAACACCCATCTGCATATGCGCCCCCCTAACACTGGCTTATTGACCAAGTATTTCAACACAGAATGGTCAGTGAACATAAGGAAGTGCACACCAAGCAAGTAGTGTCTGAATTTCTGGAGCACGTATACCATCACAAGGCCTTCCCTCTCAGTAGTAGTGTAATTTTTCTCCGCTGTCGAGAGCTTTCTCCTTGAAAATGAAATGGGATGCATCAACATGAACATGGAACATATTTTCCCAGTCTGGGAAGACTAGGATCGGCGCAGTAACCATCTTTTCTTTAAGTGTGTCAAAACCCTGTTCACATTCCGCGTTCCAAATGAATGGTGCGTCTTTCTTTAGCAGCTTTTCCATTGCTGTGGTTATCTGCACGTAACCCTTTATGAACTTCCTTTAATATCCAGTATGGCCTAAGGTAAAGCGCAACATCTTAACGGAAGTTGGTGTGGGAAAATTTACAATAATGGCAATCTTCGCAGGGTCCACCATCAATCCCTGCTTATAGACAATGTGTCCGAGTAAAATTCCATATGGAACATAGAAGATGCACTTCTTCAGATTCAATGAGATCTGATGCTGTCTACACTTCTCAAGAATCATTCTGAGATTTGTGCAATGGTTCTTCAATAGACCAAACACAGTCCAATCATCAAAATAGGCTTCTAGAAACTTGTGCATAAAATCTTTAAATACTGCGACGACAACTCGGGAAAATATGGCAGGCGCGTTCTTCAGCCCGAAAGGCATTACTGTGTACTGGAACGACCCCCATTCTGTAGCAAATGTCGTCTTATGCCTATCCACGGGATCAATTATGATCTGATGATATCTAGAGAAACCATCAGTGAAGGAATAGGCCTCATTCCCTCCAACATTGTCAAGCACTTCATCTGTGAAAGGGGTGGGGAATGGGTCGTGCATAGAAGCATCATTCAGTTTTCTGAGATCCACACAAATCTTGATCTCACCCTTCATTTTCTTATCCTGAACCACCATGGGACTAATCCACTCGGATTCCTCGATAGGTTCAATGATTCCTGCTTCTAGCATCTTATCCAGCTCTGCGCGCACTTTTTATTTATACCGTGGGTTCAATCTATATGGCCTCTGCTTCACAAGCTTAGCGCCTGGCTTCAAGGGGATCTTCATGACTCCTAGGTTTCCCAGAATTCCTTTCATTTCTGTAAATTTTGTCGAAAACAACTCCTAATACCCATGTAAAGTGTATGCGATCTCTACAACAGTCTGCTCGTCCCAACAGTCTCCAATTGATGCGAACTTCGGCTCTTTACTTGTGCCAATATTCACCTTCTGTGTCTTTACCGGTCCGCTCATATCTAAGATTTCCAACGGAGGTCCTTCTACATCGCGCGCACCCTCTGACTCTGTTATGTTTATGTTGCATGGATCATCCTCATCGTCTTCGTTTCTATCCCCATTTTCTTCAGCTAGGTTATAACACTCTATGGTATGTTCTTCATGTTATTCCCATTCTGACTGTAGGTGCATAGGAACGCGATCTACCTCGAAAAATTCCTCCAAGGTCATACTTTCATGAGGATAGTCTTTCCTGAATATGCGTTCCTTAATTATCTGCAATGCCTCATGGATCAGCAGATTCTCGTCCTCAAAGCTGAAGTCCTTCTGGAAGTTGGAAATCAACATCTCCCAATCCATGGTTTCCCTGTGCAACTCCAGGTCTAGGTACCATTTCTTTGGAGTGTCGTCCTGCAGGGTATGCACAAACAAGTGCACCCATTCTTCATGTGGCCTTTCCAGCCATGCCTGCAAACAGACTTCAATGTGCTGACTAGGATCTGTCTGGCCATTAAACTTCTCAAAGGGTAAAGTAACCCTATCGGCAAACCGAATCTGCATCTTAATCCTTCATTGATCCCAAGTGGTCAATGTTTGCTTGTGCGAATCCCACCATCTGGTTGGTGTGTCGCGCAATGCCATATCCAATGCGGGTAACCTATGCTCATCTGGGACTACTGCAGTATATTCCTGGATGAAAGTGTAAACGTTAGCGAAACCATCATATGTGGGAATGGGACTTACCTCCTTTCGAATCCAATGTAGTGACTTCGTAACCTGCGCACACCTTCTTGCTGATACTTCATGCATGCAGCTTTGCCAATTTTCCAGTCCTACCTCCGAGTCAGAGACGCAGGAGCTGTCACATCTCCAGCTGAGTGTACCATCCGCAGTAGGGTTAATGTAATCTTCATGGTTTGTTGTGAGCTGGTATAGTCTGTCCAAGTATTGAGCCTTGGATTCCTCCTGAATCGGCTCGCTATATCTGTCACCATCTGCAAGATCCAACGGTGCGATGACCCTAAGATGCTTTCCTTCAAATATCATCTTCTTTTTCTTCAGGTTTATGATAGCCAAGTTATCAATAGCCCAGTCAATTCCTAGTAGTGCAGGAAAAGGCTGACTATCATCCATAATCTCGATAACTTCAAATTCTACATGACTTTGGACTCCATCAATGTCAACCACCACATCAACTAACTAGCCAAAAGGTATGACTTTCTCTTGGTTAGCCATTCTCAACTGGATAGGTGACCATGACAACTTTGGTAGACCCATCTGCTGCCATGTCTGCTTAGTTAAGACATTCACTTCAGATCCCATATCAAGGATGACTTCATCCATTTCAAAATCTCATATCTGCACGGTAAGCCTCATTTCTCAGCCTATTCTTTTATGCTTCCTTATGTGATGTACGACGCTATCAGAAGTTTTTGTTCCCATCTGTGGTTCATATTGGTTTATGAGCTTCTATAGCTCTACTATGGCATTTTCACTTTTTAGTAACTTCATGCAGCTTCGCAGGAACTGTGCAACGGAGGTGCTGACATCCATTGCGGTACTTGTTTTATCATAAGTGGCTGGCATGTCTTCAACATGCGGTGTTTAACTATGCAATGGGATCCTCTGTGATTATGTTGTCGGTTCTCTGAAGGTATCCCATGCGTCGATGAAGAGTTCCTTGTTCTTTCGTAGGTCGAGAGCAGGTATTTTTCCTCGGGCTTTCCTTATCCATACTATCTCAAGAGGGGTCTGCTTTATGTGAGCCTCCCTTCATGTGGAAGCTTATGCTCCCCTATCGCGGCCTGTCTCAGCACCACTACACGTGACCACATTGATGCTCTGGTCCACTGGTCTATTCTCTGCTGCTATCCACTGGATGTTTGGATTTGGTGTCTCCATCCATCTTCTTTTCTACATTTCCACCTCTAGCACTGGGCAGTCTTCAATAACATGCTCAAATGATTTACAATAGTTTCATGTAGTTCATGGGTTAACACAATCTCTAGATACGTGACCTGGCTGGCCACAATTGTAACAAATGACCTGGCCACGGCATCTTCCCTGCGTCGGGCCAGCATTTCTTCCTCTGCCACGATATCCACCACCACGACCTCTGTATCCTCCTTGGTCATATTGTGCGTTTTCTTGTTTTGGCTTGTTTTCTTCTTGTACGCGGTACAAGCCAGCGCCTCTCATTGAGTCCATATCTCGTTTTCTCTCATTCATTAGCTCATATGCACGACAGTTGGATTCATCATGTCCAACTAATTTACAGAAAGCGTAGTATAAATTTTTAGGTGTTTTCACATATTTCTGTATGAGATGGCAGTCTTCAGGTCTGTGTCCTGTGGTTCTACAAATTTCACACCATGGGTCCTGATTCTGATTTATCGGGTTGGGCGCATCGTTGTTAAGATAATCGCGGTATACTGGACAATGCTCCCGGTCATGGCCTTCTCCTTTACAACTTGTACACCAGACCTTGTGTCTAGGTTCATACCTTTGTTCTTTGCCATTTTTCATGCTTTGCAGCTATAGTGTCAGGGTGGTCAGCTGGTTCTGGATCTGAGACATCCCAGAACTAGTCTCACCAATCGGCGAAGCCTCTAGCTTCATTGTGATCTCCAAGGCCTCTTCCTGTGATGTAACCTTCTGTTGCATCAGTGGTAATCTGATGTGGGGAAACAACGCAGCAATGAACCATTCCTTGTTTTGTTGCGGAGCTATAACAAAGCTCACTTGGTCCAAAAGTGTCTTAAACTTCTGATCAAACTCCCATACCATTTCAGTCGGTTTCTTCTTTATTTCTTTCAACTTGGTTATACACTGAGATTCAGATTTGGGTTTCTTAAACTCTGCTAGAAGTGCATCTTTAATTTCCGCAAGGGTTCTTAGCTGTGCCTAAGAGTACTTCATATACCAATGTAAAGCTCTATCTCTGAAGGTGGTGATGAGTTGTGCTCTCTTCACGGCATCATCCCGGATTTGTCTTACACTCCATACGGCTTCACAGAGGAACCAATGCTGGTCAGGGTCTTCTAGACCGGTTCCTTTGAAGATTGGTAGCTTCATATCAGTGTTTTCCATTGTTCTATTAGGTGTTGTAGCTCCCGGACTAGCACGCGGCTGCTGTAAAGGGATCTGTGCAGTGAAAACAAATGGGCTTATCGAGGTAGACATACGGGGCTGAGTATTCTGCGAGGTGGGTTGAGTATTCTGCGAGGTGGGTTGAGTATTCTGCGGGGTGGGCTGCGTAGCAGGTGGGTTCTGAGATAAGGGTGTTGTGGTCTCTGTAGCCAGTGGGTTATGAGGGGTAAATGGTGGTGCGGCTTTGTTGTCAAGGTCACAAGGAATCTCGGTATCTATTTGGATTCCAGGGCCTCCAAGATTCTTATTAAATTTATATCGCTTCCCACTTCTAAGATTATGGGTGTCTTCATCAAAATCACTATATATATTGTTTACCATGACAAACTTCAGAGTATTACTGCATTCTTAAAACACCTTTCTCAACTAACAGCATCTTAATGTATAGACTGAGATTGTTCAGGTACTTACCTTGGAATCCTTGGAAAAAATATGCTTCTGCTTGGCTGTAGGATTTGAGTGTGTCTACAGCAAATTCTGTTACGAAGCCTTCTAGCATATGATCGACCCAAAAGTCAACTGCGCATGTCAACGGGCTGTCTATCGCTTTGAGCTGCGCTGTGAGCTTGGGAGTCCACTCTGTAGGAACTCCTCCTTGAAAACAGGTTTTCTTTTCCGCGAGCCACGAGATCCACCCGTGCAGCTCGTTTGGAAATGATGCCCATAAAATCTCATGAATATCTTTCCACAGATATCTATCCGACCACTGTGTGTCACATAGACGCGGATATCTATTCTCTTGCCTTGCAAAGTCTCTTATGGTCTTGTCCCACCATGCTTGGATCTCTGTCTTTTCAGGATGCCAGTTGTCGGAGCCTTCCGGGAACTGATATTCTTTGTCACACATCACAATTGTAACTCATCACGGATTATAGCATGGCAATGGAACCATTTGTTGGCTTGACTGATGCTGACCCAGAGGTTTTCAATAAGACCCAGGTTCTTCGTGTTTTCCCTTTGACCAACAAAACCTCTTCGCACCAGCCCTTTCGGCAACAACCTACGAGTAGGTTGAGTTCTCACCCGAGGTGTATCTATGGGGTACTGCGGAATCAGGTTTCCACGGTATGTGATGAGTTATTTGGAAAGACGTATTGCGCAGTGCAACAAGGGTTTTGCGCTGCGAGGTGATACTGCGCGAAGATGGACAACGCCACGGTCTGCACCACTAAGTCCTTCTACCGCAAGACTTCTACTGAGACTGTGAACAATCCGGTTCAACTTTATACTTGGGGTACACGGAAACATTTAAGGTGCTGAATTGAGTAACACTCATCCACTCATTCATGCACCGAAATGACTATTACTCTAAGCTTCATTTATACTCTTAGAATGTTTACAATTTAATCATCTACCGTAGATGCAAATCACTTATCATTCATTCATCTGCTGCACATAGAAGAGTACTTAAGCAGTCTCTTAACACTTGAACAAATAACTGATTCACTGCTTTCAGAAGAAAAGCTAAGTATTAACCATTCATCTATTCATGCAGACTTAACATATCATCCCCATATTCTCCTAATGGAAAATGCATACAAAAGTCTTCACATAACAGAATGTAGGAAAATATTCAGACATTCATCTATAGAAAACAGGTAAATGTAATCACACACAACATTGTTCCACTCAATCACACAACACAATATTTAATGTGGTTCACTTTCCCACGTGGGAAGCTATTTCCACAAGAACTGTTGTTATATAAATATCTTTAATGGGAAGGGGACAACCTCTCTTGGTTTGTGCACTCATCTATAGACTCTCTCTCTCTCTCTCAGCTAGGTCTCTGTGCACATAGCTGCAGAGCCTTTACAATGGCTTCTTACTCAGAAAGATCTTACAATACATCAACAACAAAAAGTAGCGAGAGAACCCCAAAAAGTAACCAACGTAACCCCTTCCCTTACAAAAAATTTCTTCTTTTATAGACCATGCCCGAAGGTCATGTCTTTACAATGTTGAAGACTGAAACCCTTAGGATTTCCAAAACTGCTATGGTTTCTCTAAACCATCTTGCTGGCCTCTGGTAGCGAGTGTGTTGTCGTGGTAGTCCTCCACGCCTTTGTTCTATTGCTTTCGGCCTTCCTGTTGTGCGCACACCAACAGGTCATCTTCATCGAGCCGCCCTTCCACTAACGGACTCGTACGACTGGCTCAGCTCCCAGTTGCTTTCTTTGTAGGTCGTTTGTCCTCTTAATGGCCTTGTACAACTGGCTCGGCCTCTAGTCGCTTTCTCAACGTCGTTCTCCACTTAATGGTCTCGTACCACTAAGCACGTTCAGCTGTCGCTTTCCCTGAGTTGTTCTCCACTTAACGAACTCGTACCACTAAGCATGTTCAACTGTTGCTTTCCCTGAGTCATTCTCCACTTAATGAACTCGTACAGCTGCCCGCCTTCCTGATATGCTCATGCCCACAGCTCGACATCCTGGAGCATACTTGCCAAAATTAGACCACCTCTGGTATATCTAATACTTGTCTCTATCCTTCATCCATCAATCCTCTTTGCTGGCTCCACGTGGCCTGATCACTTCGCAACACTGCTTCCTCGTAGCGCTGACCTTCACGGTACTGCCAAAATTTGGTTGTTGCATGCAACTTCGCAGCATCCCCCATACTTGTACAAAATCATATCTTTTGTTGAGTTGCGTTCAACTCCGCATCTCAACCTTCTTGTGTTATCCAAAATTGCCCCAACTTGGGCCAAGCCCAACAATGCCTGTCGCTGCAGCTATGCGCAAACTTGGAACAATGTACTCCATAGGCATGACTGCCTCTTTCCCATACACCAATTTGAATACTTCTTTAACAACTTTTCCATAGGAGCCATGATCGCAGCATAACCACGGATAAACTTGCAATAGTACCCTGTGTGCCCCAGCATCGCTCTCAACTGCTTTACATTTGTAGGCAGTTTCAAGCTCAAAATCAACGCAATATTTGCTAGGTCAACCAACAATCCGTGCTTGCAAACAATGTGACCCAACAACATCCAAAACGGTGCACAAAAAATACACTTCTTCAAGTTCAGGGAGATCTGACGTTGTCTACAGCGCTCCAGGATCAGTCACAGGTTTGTCAGATGGTCATTGATCAATCCATAAACTGTCCAGTCATCCATATAGACTTGCAAAAACTTCTGAATAAAATCTCTGAATGCAGGGACAACAACGCGGGAGAATCACAAGTGCGTTCTTGAGCCCAAATGGCATCATGATGTACTAGAAACAACCCCATTCAGTCACAAATGTTATCTTGTGGCGATCCTCTTTCGCGATCCTGATCTGGTGATAGCCAGAAAAGCCGTCTGTGAAAGAATACATTTCTTGACCGCCCACTCCTTCTAGTACCTCATCAGTAAATGGTGTCGGAAATGGATCATGCATGCACGCATCATTCAACTTCCTCAGGTCGACACAAATCTGAACCTCACTTGTCTTCTTATCCTGAACCACTATGGGACTAATCCATTCTGATTCTTCGACTGGCTTAATTATTCTAGCATCCAACATTCTGTCAAGTTCAATTTTGACCATTTCCTTGTGTCGCGGATTCAGTCAATACGGGGCGACTATCATATGGGTTTCACATCTGGATTCAACGGAATCTTCATCTCCCCTAGATCCCCCAGTATTCCCTTCATTTTGGAAAAATTCGTAGGCAACAAATCTTGGAACTCATGCAATAGTTCGGTGACCTTCACCATCATTTCTTCAACCCAGTAGTCCCCAACATTCACAAAATTTGGGTTCTTCTCCATCCCAATGTTGACCTTCCTAAGCTTCAACGACTGACTTATCGGATCTGTCGGTGTGTCAGGTGCTACGACATCCCGAATCCCTTCGGTTTCCTGGATAGTGATATTCCGTGGGTCATCACCATCCTCTAGCCCTCCACTAATACTATAGCATTCCATCATCGACTGCATCGAACAATGCATATGCGGATCCATAGGGTAGGCAACTGGAACCACCTTCAGAACAACATCGCGGATAAGCTGCAGGGCATTATGAACATCTGGATTGGCATCCACGAAACTGAAGGTATGAGTGAAGAAAGCCGTCAATTCTAACCAAGTGGTAATCTCCCCTCCCAACTCAGCTGAGGCGTACCAAGATCGCGGCATTTCATCCAAAGTGTGGAGAAAGGCATGGACCCATTCATCCTGTGGTTGTGAGGCCCACAAAGTCTGACATTCAATCAGATGACCGCCAGGGTCAGTCCGCCCATCATACTTACCAGTGTGGTATACTTCTGCATTGCCAAAGCGAACCATCATCAATCTTCGACACTGCAACCATCCAGTAATCGACTTCTTATGGGTCTCCCACCACCATGCTGGAGCAGCCTTCAGCGCCTCCTCCAGTGCCAGCAACCGCTGTGGTTCTGACACCTTGTCTTCAAATGCAACTACAAATTCAGACAACCCAGGCAGTCCTTCGTATCTAGTAATTCAATAGTTTCAGTTGCGACACGGCACAGCGACTGCGTGATCAAACCACACTTCCTGAATGACACCTCATGCATGCGATTCTGCCAGTTCTCTAATGCATCATCATAATCGAAAGACGCAGAGCTAAAGCTGAGCCAACCGAGTGTTGATGTATATGTAACTTCGGAATGTATTTCATCTATGTATTTCATATATATTTAGTGTACCCTTATAAGAGATGTGTTATTCCTCTATAAGGAAGTGTCGTCATATGTAATGACAAGTGTCGCAAGTGTGTGTACTTGCCGATGGGCTATTAGACCACTATGTGTGGGGTCGGCCCTAAAATATATATTATATAGTGGATATACCTAGCTAGACAAGTCGGCTCCATAGTGTAACTGGGCAAACAGGTTAAGTATAAATAGAGATCGGGAGATCTCTATTTGATCACTCAGAAACTCATACTTCTCTCACTCAGAAAGTGGCGCACTAGTGAGGAGGAGGATCATATGCTACTATGAGACTATCTCAGTGTATTTTGGTTGTACTTTGGCTGATCCATTGCTCTCTCTATCTCTGAGGAAGTTGTGGGGTTTTTCACCTTAGGGTTTTCCCCACGGAAACTCTATGTCTCTTGTCTCTCATGCTTTTGATTCTTATGATGCTCGTGATGCTTGTTATGATTTATATGCATTGATATAATGTACATGTTATTCTCTCAGTAAAGATCCTAGAGTATTTTGAATTAATGCTCAAAATTTAACATGGTACCAGAGCTAACCTAAGAAGAAGACATTTTGCAGTGACGAAAACTTGAGTTTCTTGTTTATTGGGTTTCTCTCCACAGATTTTGGAAAAGCAGTATAGTAGATTGACTCTACTCATCAAGGAGAATCTATCTATCCAATCAGAATTCAATTCTAAGCATTTTCATATTTGGCCCTAAAAATTAGGGTTTCCACAAAAATAGGATTTTCTGAAATCTAAATACATAGATGGAAGCTCCTTGCAAAAATCGAAGTTTAGAGCTTTGGATCGATATTTTTGGCTGGGTAGATCTCCGGGAAACTCAAACCCTAATTCAGGACTCTCCCAAGTGAACCCGGGAGGACAAAAAGGCAAATCTGAAGGGTAAGGCTTTGTTGATCTCAAATTCTGAATGCACCAGGCTGATCAGCTCATCAAGGCGCATCTTTCTATGCTTTTAGAAAGTTGAAATTCACATTTTTAATTTTTAGGGTTTTTCCGACAAACGCTAATACGGGACCAGATCTAGTTTTCAACAATTCAAGTGGTAAGACCTAAATATTTTCTATTTCCATTTGAAGTACTCTTTAAGATGTCTCACCACACCAAGCTTGAGGATAAGCTTGAAGGGGCTGATAGATTCTGAGCTTGGAAGTATATGATTGGGTTAATCCTAGAAGAGAATGAGTTGGACTCATATATAAAAGAAGACATCCCTATCCCAGAGGATGAAGAGGCTAAGGTATTGCATAGGAAGAACTTGGTAAAGGCAAAGAGAATCATTGTTGATTCTATCAAAGACCATCTCATACCCCATGTGTCTTCCCTAAAGAAACCCAAGGAGATGTTTGACTCTTTGACCAAGCTATTTGAAGGGAAGAACATAAATCAGAAGATGACCCTACGGAATCAATTGAAAGGGGTCAAGATTTCAAATGGAGAAACCATTCAATCCTATTTCTCCAAGGTCTCTCAGATCAAGGAACAACTTGAAGCTGTAGATGAAATAGTGGAGAATGGTGAAATTGTTATGACCACTTTGAATGGCCTACCTAGGTCGTGGGACTCTTTTATCTAGGGGATCTGTGCCAGAAAGAAATTAATCTCCTTCCGCAGATTGTGGGAGGAATGTTCTCAAGAAGAAGCAAGGCTTGTGGCAAGAGAAGAAAAGATGGGGAATGAAGATCAATCTCTCACAGCTTACACTAAGAAGGGAAAGTTCAAGAGGGAGCCATCCCATTACAAGAAGAAATATTCTCATCATTATCACAAAGACAAGAAAGATCTAAGGTGTTTCACTTGTAATGAGAAGGGTCAGTTCGCTTCAGAATGTCCCAAGAACAAAAGGGACAACCACAACAATAGCAAGAAGAAGAAGGGTAACAAAAGAAGGTACCATGCTCATGCTGTCGAAGATGATGAACCTCCAAAGAAGAAAGCTAGGGCAGAAAGTGAAGAAGAGTATGTCCTATTCTCTACTCTCACAAGTACAATCTCCCATGGTTGTAATGATTGGTTAATTGACAGTGGGGATTCCAAACACATGACTGGATTTAAAGAATCTTTTGTAAATCTGTCTAAACATGAATCACCCCATAAAGTGAAACTTGGGGATGATTATCAATATCCCATCAAAGGAAGTGGTGAAGCCTCCTACAACCTAGATTCTGGAAAATCTTTGAAGATGAAAGAAGTCCATTATGTACCTGAGCTCAAGAAGAACTTACTCTCCATCTATGCATTGGATGCAAAAGGTATGAGGGTTGCATTTGTGGATGGCCAAGTCCTAATGTGGCCAAAGGGAAAGACCATAGATGATGCAGTGGTGATTGGAGAGCAAGAGGGAGGTTTGTATAAATTGAAAGGACAACCTGAACATGCCATGGTGCATGATTCCATGGAGCCAAGTGAACTTTGGCATAGAAGACTTGCACATATGCACTACAGAGCATTACCAATTGCAAGTAAGGCTATAGAAGGTCTTCCTGAAATCAAGACCAAGCATGAAGGTGTTTGCAAAGGATGTGCAAATGGAAAGAACATTAAGAAGGCATTTCCAAGCAGTGAAAGCAAGGAAAAAGGCATCTTGGAAATCATCCACTCATATTTTTGTGGTCCCATGTCATCCAGTTCTCTAAGTGGGTATGTTTACTATGTCTTTTTCATAGATGACTTCTCTAGGAAGACTTGGGTCTACTTCTTGAAGAACAAAGATGAGGTGTTTGACAAGTTCAAGGAATTCAAAACCTTGATGGAGAATGAAACTGACAAGAAGATCAAAACATTCAGATCCGACAATGGTGGAGGATTCACCTCAAGTGACTTCAAGAAGCTTTGCAGTGATTCAGGGATTAAGAGGGAGCTGACTACTCCTTATAATCCTCAACAGAATGGAGTTGTAGAAAGGAAGAACAGAACAATCATGGAAGCAGCAAGGGAAATGCTGCATGACCAGGATCTACCTATGCATCTATGGGCAGAAGCAGCTAGAACAGCTATATATGTGCAGAACATAACACCCCACAAGATATTGGACAACAAGACACTAGAAGAGGTCTTTTCTGGTAAGAAACGTGAAGTCAGCCATCTCAGAATATTTGGTTGTCCAGTATACACTCATGTCCCAAAGGAAAAGAGGACTAAACTAGATCATTCAGGAAAGAAGGGTATCTTTGTGGGTTACAGTGAAAGCTCGAAGGCTTACAGAATATACTTTCCAGGGTTCAAGAAGATTGATGTCAGCAGGGGTGTAACATTTGATGAAAACTCATCATTCATCAAATCAAGGAAGGCACCTATCGAAGTTTATGAAGAACCTAAGGCAACCAGATTTCAAGACACTACCATGACTGAAGCAATTCCAGAAGTTGTTCGTGAGTTTGAAGATCTGCAAGAACCTGTAGATCCACCCCATGAGGATAACTCTCACAAGAAGAAACCTGCATGGGCTAGAGAGCTCATTCAAGATGTAGAAAGATTTGGAATTCCAGAAGAAGAACACAAAGCAAAGAAGAGAACCAGATCACATACCAACTATGTTGCTTTACTCTGTGACATTATGAACAAAGAACCTTCCAATTATGAAGAAGCATTGGAAAAGAAAGAATGGAAGGATGCCATGGTTGAGAAATACCAATCAATAATGAAGAATGATGTTTGGGATGTTGTCCCAAGACCTAAAGAGAAGTCTGTTGTGACTTCCAAATGGATCTACAAAATCAAGCATGCTACAGATGGCAGTGTAGAGAAATACAAGGCAAGATTCGTAGCTCATGGCCTCTCTCAGAAAGAGGGAATAGACTATGAAGAAACTTTTGCGCCTGTATCCAGGTATACTTCCATCAAAACAGTACTTGCCCTGGCTGCAGCAATGAAATGGAAAATACACCAGATGGATGTCAAGACTGCTTTCTTGAATGGTGTAGTTGAAGAGGAAGTATATGTGGAGCATCCACTCGGTTTTGAAACACATGACAGAGAGTCATATGTGTGCAGATTGAAGAAAGCCTTGTATGGCTTGAATCAAGCTCCCAAAACTTGGTATGGTAGGATGGACAGTTTCCTATCTAGTTTGGGCTTTACCAAGAGTAAAGCAGATTCCAACCTTTACTACAAGGTTGAGGAAGGGAATCCTGTGATTCTACTCCTGTATGTGGATGACTTATTTGTAACAGGATATGACAGATTGATTGCAGATACTAAGAGGAAGCTTGTTGCCGAGTTCGATATGAAAGATTTGGGAATGATGCATTATTTCCTAGGTATGGAGGTATGGCAAAGTGCAGGTGGGATTTTCCTTGGTCAAGGGAAGTACACAGTAGATATCCTGAAGAGATTCGGGATGATGGATTGCAAGGCCATGGCCACACCTATGGCATCGAACCTGAAGCTTCTATGTGATGCTTCATCTGAGCCAGTTGATATCTCTATGTATCACCGGATGATTGGGTCCTTGATGTACCTGACGAACACAAGACCAGATATTCGCTTTGCTGTGAACACATTGAGTCAGTTCCTGATAGATCCAAGGAGTGTTCATCTGATTGCTGTAAAGCATGTTCTGAGGTACATGAAGGGTACAGTGGATTATGGGCTCAAGTATGAAGCGAATCTAAAGTTTAACCTACAGGGTTATGTTGATTCAGATTGGGTTGGCAGTGCTGCAAATAGGAAGAGCACATCTGGATGTTGCTTCAGTATGGGATCAGGTGTGATCTCTTGGTTTAGCAGGAAGCAGTCCTGCGTAGCACTGAGTAAAACTGAGGCAGAGTACGTTGCAGCCTGTTCAGCTAGTTGTGAGGCAGTATGGCTATGGAAGCTACTGTTTGAGTTATTTGATCTCCTGTTGGATGCTACTGGTATCTTTTGTGATAACCAGAGTTGTGTGAAGCTGTCCGAGAACCCAGTGTTTCATGACAAGTCGAAACACATAGAGATCAAATATCACTATATCAGGGATATGGTGTAGACAGGAGCTGTGAAGCTCCTGTATGTTGCGACGGACAAGCAGATTGTAGATGTACTGACGAAGGCACTAGCCAGAGTGAAGTTCGAATACTTAAGGGAGAGGCTTGGTGTTCTTCAGATTCATGACACTTCGAGGAAGAAGTGATGGACACATTTGCTGAAGCCATTCCAAGCATGTTGGAAGGACGATCCTTCACATGGTTGTGGATGTAAGCGCTGGATGATGAGCATCAGGATGATGTTCTAGTTTCTGCTTTGTATGATCAGTTGGATCATTTATATGTATATGTATGTAGGCATCATGTTGGATGCTGGATATGATCAGTTGGATCATTTATATGTATATGTATGTACGCATCATGTTGGATGTTGGATATGATCGGTTGGATCATTTGTATGTATTTTGTATATGCATCATGTTGGATGCTTGGACCATGTATCAGGTGGATACATTGTATAATCAAGTAGATCATGTATGTTGATATGTATCATGTATTTGTATTTGTATCAGGTGGATACACTGTATGATCAGGTGGATCATGTATGATGATATGTATCAGGTAGATACTTGGTATGCATTAGGTGGATGCATTTTATGATCAGGATGATCATGATGACGAGCTTCAGGGTGTTGCTCCAGTTGATATGTATCAGGATGGTATAGTGATGATGATCAGTGTGATCATGAGCATCAGGATGATGCTTTGTGCGATGATGATCTGTTGGATCATGAGTATCAGGTTGATACTTGGAGGTCAGAGATGATATGTGGCAGGTTGTGCAAATAGCATGTAATCAGTCCTGGGAGATCTTGTCGGTCATGCTGCAGCACATAAATTTTCCTGGGATACTCTTTCCGGTATTGCTATGTAGTATGTAATCAGTCCTCAGATATCTGATAGGTTGAGATGTGTGCTCGTAATCATTCCTGGATTGAGGTATTACTACGGAGACATGTAATCAATCCTAGAGATCCGAGAGGTTGAGCTGTGTGTTTGTAATTAGTCCTGGGATGCTCTTTAGAGATCTTGTCGGTCGTGTTGCGGCACATAAATGTTCTTGGGATGCTCTTTAAAGGTTTTGTCTATCCACATGTAATCAATCCTGGAGATCCGAGAGGTTGAGCTGTGTGCTCGTAATAAGTCCTGGGATGCTCTTTAGAGATCTTGCCGGTCGTGCTACGGCACATAAATGTTCCTGAGATGCTCTTTAAAGGTATTGTGGAGGAGATGCATGTAATCAGTCTTGGGAGATCTTGCCGATCGTGCTTAGGCACATAAATGTTCCTGGGATGCTCTTTCCAGTATTGCATCTGCACATAAAATTAGTCCTGAGAGACCACCTCTATCAGACCATTCGCACAGATGATGAAGACCTGCAGGTGGTGGGCCTACATCCAGTATGAAAAAGGATTGTCTCTATAGAAATTCCTATGACGAGTAGAGTCAGAGATTGGTTGAGATAGCAGCAGCAGTGACGATGATGATGACGATGATCCCAAGAAGAAGACTTGTACTAGCAGATCTGTGTCGAGAAATACCTTCCTAGTTAAGAGGGAGTGTTGATGTATATGTAACTTCGGAATTTATTTCATCTATGTATTTCATATATATTTATTGTACCCTTATAAGAGATGTGTTATTCCTCTATATGGAAGTGTCGTCATATGTAATGACAAGTGTCACAAGTGTGTGTACTTGCCGATGGGTTATTAGACCACCATGTGTGGGGTCGGCCCTGAAATATATATTATATTGTGGATGTACCTAGCTAGACAAGTCGGCCCCATAGTGTAACTGGGAAAACAGGTTAAGTATAAATAGAGATCAGGAGATCTCTATTTGATCACTTGGAAACTCATACTTCTCTCACTCAAAAAGTGGCGCACTAGTGAGGAGGAGGATCATCTACTACTAGGAGACTATCTCCGTGTATTTTGGTTGTACTTTGGTTGAGCCATTTCTCTCTCTATCTTTGAGGAAGTTGTGGGGTTTTTCACCTTAGGGTTTTCCCCATAGAATCTCTGTGTCTCTTGTCTCTCATGTTTTTGATTCTTATGATGCTTTTCATGCTTGTTATGATTGATATGCATTGATATACTGTACATGTTATTCTCTCAGTAAAGATCCTAGAGTATTGTGAATTAATGCTCAAAATTTAACACCGAGTTCACCGTCAGCAATCGGATGGATGTAATCTTCTGAAATGTTATATGCATGATCCCATCCTCTTACAACTTCATCCTTTATTGGTTCAACATACCTGCACCCTTCAGTCAGATCCAATGGAGGAGCTATGAGTCTGAGGTCTTGATTTTCAAAGGTCATCACCTGCTTCTTAAAATTAATTACTGCCATACTTTCATTGGCCCATCCAATCCCTAGCAATGCGGGATATGAGCCACCACCATTGACAACTTCAATAACATCAAAATCAACATACGTTTTCATCCCCTCAATTTCCACAACAAGGCGCGAAATTCTCCCAATGGGTGTTACTTTGGCCTGATTAGCCAGTCGCAACTGCACGGGAGACCAGCTCAGCGTTGGGCTCCCCATATTTTTCCATGTCTGCTTTGTTAGAATATTGAAATCTGAGCCTAGATCCAGAATGATAGAATCTACCTCATAGTCCCCAATCTGGATATTCATGTGCATCTCTTTTCCTGTCTTCTTCCGCTATAAAGAGTTCACTGTGGACTCTTTTCGCCCCCTGGATGGTCGATGCAATAGACTCTCAATCTCGACAAGAGCATAAGGATCTCTTGCTAGAGAAAAACAACTTTCAAGTAAGTTCTGCAAATTACCATACTGTCGTGATGGTCCTGCTCCCAAAGTTGAGTCAAAAGTAGTGGGCATGTCATAAGTAATTGACTTACCAATATTTCTTCCTATCGCATCACGTGCTTCAAAGAATGTGTCTCACTCAGCATCAATATCAAACTGCACCTTCTTCTTTCCAGCCAAGCAGATGAGTGGATGCGGACCATCTTCTCCTGTCGTCGCACCTCCGCGAGTGATAACAACAACGTCAACATCTTGCATCCTCGGTTCTGTTGAAATCGTCGTGACAGTTGGGCCCTGATTCTGGTTCCTCGGTGGATTCACAGGTTGATTCACATTATGATTTACGTTCTGATTCGGACGTTGATTCTGGTTCTGCACGTGATTCTTATTCGATAATTGGTTCTGATTCTACAATTGGTTCAACAACTGGTTTTGGTTCTGTAACTGTGGGACATTTCCTACCTACTATCTCGCAATCAACTGCTGACAATTCTTAACAATGTGATCAACGACAAAACAATATGTACAATGTGCTTGCAACTGCGGGAAATCTCTCTGATAGTGTCCTAATACTATGCAATTATAACATTGCACAGGTCCGTGACCCCATCCTCCTCCTCGACCAAATCCTCCACCTCGTCCTCCTCGAAATCCTCAATGGAATCCTCCTTGTTGTTGATGTTGCGGTTGATTAAATTGTTGTTGTAGGGGATTCGGTTGTAGTTGAACACACTGCCCTGGATGAACATACTGCGCTGGCTGGATGTAGTGTGGCTGCAGTGGAGACATCTGCATCTAATTATACTACAATTGGGGCATAAACTATTGTTGCGGCTCCAGTACAATTTGCCTCTGCGGTTGAGGTGGTGGTGGGGCTACCTACGGCTATGGCTGCGGTTGCTGTACTGCACGATGGTCGTCTCCCTTTACATAGTATGAGTCATACATTATTTCTTGAAGTAGGCCATATGCGTGGCAATCCTTATCGTCATGCCCAACAAACTTGCAGAATGTATAGTATAAATTCGCCAGCTTCATGACCATCTTCTGCATGTAAACACACTCCTCATGGTGATGCCCATAAACTTGAAAAATGCAGCACCATGGCATACCTCTTCTACTCAATGGGTTCGGCGCTCCTGATACTAGGCAATTTCAGAAATCTGGGCAGTTATCCTTGGTGTCTCCCTTTGCACGACATCAAGTACACCAAGCCTCTTTGTGGTGCTATTTACCCTTCTTGAGATCTTGCAACTGAATTGTCATATTCACCAGCTGCCCCTGGATCTAAGACATGCCAGCTACATTCTCACCAACAGGTGAAGCTTCTAACTTCATCGCAATCTCTAGAGCCTCGCTCTGTGTCGCAATTTTTTGTTGCATCAACGAGAGTCTAATATGAGGTAGTAACACCGCGATGAACCATTCCTTATGTTGAAGATCGCTCATCTCAAAACTGACCCTCGCGAATAGTGCTTTAAACCTTTGGTCAAAATCCCAAATAGTTTCATTCGGATACTACTTGATCTCCTTCAGTTCTGTAATGTATTGCGCTTCAGACTTTGGTTTTCTGAACTCTTCAATTAATCCTTTTCTAACTTCATCCAATGTCTTCTCTGGACTCCCCGCAGGAACTTGTACAAATTTCATGAACCAATCCAGTGCGCGACCCCGGAGAGTCGTCACCAATTGACCTTTCTTGGCCTCATCATCTGTAATTTGTTTAACAGCCCACATAACTTCACATAAGAACCAGTATTGCTCTGGGTTGTCAGTTCTATTTCCATGGAACAGAGGTAGCTTCGCATCATCACCCACCATCCTGGGCCTTCTTCTTGCAGTCGTTGATCCGCTACTCTGTGAGTGTTATTGATACGTCAAACACGGTGGTATCAAATTCGTGTTTCTTCCCAGTTGTGATATAGTGAGCGGAGGTGTGGGTACGTTACTGCTGGGGTTTGTCCTTGCCTCTATCTGGGGCATAGCCTCATTGTCTTTGTCGGCACTGTGAGGTCACTTCGTCCTGTGTAGTCTTTCTTCATGGTTTTGGGTTTCGATCGTAGCAGGACCTTCCCCTCTCCTCTGCCTCTTTTCTTGTCGAAACCAGGGCATTTTTTAAGGATTCTTATATTACACCTAAGTATAGTATTCTAGGCGATTATTTTGGATTGGAAAAAACATAGATATAGATAGGTAGGAGAATATTAAATACAAAACCTACAATTTACTACTGAAATGTGTAAATTTTGGTGAATATTACGATAAAAAAACATATTTTATGTAAATATAGGTGATATTAGAGACTAAAAATGACCAAATAGTGAATTTTTTTTTAAAAAAAGCCCGAAAAATAGCCAATTGGTGAAATTTTGCCCCTAAAAATTACCCTGGTCGAAACCTTGCGCCTCCCCTCGTAAGACCACTCTCTTCCTCGGCTTCCTTCATAGTCTCGTCGTAACATGCACCCATTTACCCCATATCGTTCCATTTGCCTCCCTCCTGCCGTCGCGGTATCCACAGCCTCCTCCCACCAAGGTTCTTCTACTCAAGGTTCATCTTTAGTATGCCCTTTTCATAGATGAGCATCTTAATGGACAATTTCCCTGATAACAGGAACCTTCCTCTCGGTCCGTTGAAGAACTCCCTTTCAGCTTCTCTATAATATTTCATTGTGTCGACTGCAAACTCGGTGATATAGCCCTCCAATATACTTTCAAACGAGACTTCAACAGCCTGCAATGCTCTGTTATCTACTTCCTGCAACTCTTGGATCAATTCCGGGGTCCAAGACATTGGCTCACCGCCTTGGAAATTTACCTTGCGAAACGTCAATTGCGCTAACCACTCATACAAGATGATCGAGAATCCACAGAAAAAATACTCGTGTGGACCGCCGTGTATATGCCTTGCCAACCACCTATCCATTGTCAATCCAGGGTTTTGATTCTATTTCTCAACAAACTCTCACAACTTTTGGTCGAACCAATCTTGAATTTCTGGTCTTGTCGGATGCCACAACATGTCCTCCCTCCACTTCGCGCTAGGGTCTCAGCAATGGAACCATTTGTTGACACAAACCCAGTCGACAGGGGTTCCTAACTCTGTCGACACCCAAACCACCACGATCTCCCTGAGCACCGACCCAGACAGGTTTTACCCTGTTCAGCAACACCTGCAGAGCAGATGAAGTCTCACCCGAGATGTTCGAGGGAGAGCTGATGGAACCACGTTTCCGCCGAATTAAGGAGGACCCTTGTGCATCAACTTATTGACGTACGCAACATTATTTAACATATCTAACATTTTATCTTATGCATCAACAAAATCATATCATCATTCAACAGATCTTATTATCAGCAAAACCATAATGCACAAGTAGATCTAACAGCATAACATCATTTGGAACATGGAAACATTGCATCATTCACAAATTCATATCGCACATCACATTTATAACAGAAAACATGAAAAGACATAATGATTCTCCTCAAAACTCGGTCATGTCATATTAACCTTCGCAACAAAACACAGATACATCAACCAATTCTTCTGTCGCATACCCAGATTCAAACAGACCAAAACATGCGCAATTCTTCTCTTATCATCGGTCTCAGATATATCAATTCTATCAATTGGTTGACCCCTAATACTTGCAATGCTATATCTATTTATAGGCTTGCGCCTTTACAATCATGGTCCACTTAGACAACCTCCTAACTACTTCTTAATCAAGATTTACAAAATAATGACCCTAACCTGCACAATGCGGTCCAAAATGACCCAAAAATACGTAAAGTAATATAATTTCCGACTTGTGCACGGTTTTCCTCCTTGCGCTGTATATTTGACCTTTTGCAGCATCCGCGATGCTGGGCAGCTGACTCATCCAAACTTGCCTGCCAACAGCCACTTTGCATGGCAATGGGTGGGTTACCTGAATATTGTTTGTATAAATTAACTTTAGCACACTTACATTAAGTTTCATCTTTTATTTTTTTTAGTATAAGAAGCTTCCTTAGGATTTAAGCCTTTTTGAGTCTAAGAAGCTTCCTCAAGATTTAATTATTTTTGTTCTTTGCTTGAACAAAAGAGTGATTGATGAGATCCTTGGTCTAATTTCTTGCTCTAATCGGATCGACTTGATGGTGTTCTTGCATTTCGTTGTTTATTTGTAATCTCTTGGAGCCTTTCAATAATGAAATCTAAAGTGTATTATATTATTTGTAATCTGTTGGATTCTTTTCTTTTGAATGTCACTATTAGTAACATGTTAGACATGTTAAGGTGATAGTATTAAAGGAAAGTTCAATCTCCTATTTACTCTTAAGTAAATCTTACATCTTTTAATATTTTTACTAAAAAAATAAATTTGTTAATATACTTTCACATCTCGACAAGAAATTTGTTGATATACTTTCACATCTTGGCAAGTTTAATCACATGATGCCAGAACTTCATTAATACACTTTCACATCTCGACAAGTTTAATCACATGATGCTAGAAATTTGTTAATATACTTTAGTTCATCTCAACAAGTTTAATCACATGTAAGTAGAAGATAATACCACCCATAGAACAAGTAAAATCAATGTCTAGAACTGTGAGGGAATGAGCCATAACAAACTAAAAGGATGAGTTTTGGGGAGCTATTTACAATTTTGTTGTGTTCACTAAGCATATGTTGAAAGGTGATAGATGATTGAGTCATAACAAGCTAAAAGGATGAGTTTTGGGGAGCTATTTACAATTTTGTTGTGTTCACTAAGCATATGTTGAAAGGTGATGGATGAAAACGATTCCTTTTTCAAATTTACATGACCCAAGACAAGTTGGAGGAAATTTTTTATGCAAAGTATATTCTCAAATCACTCAGTCAATTTTTATTGGTTCTTGTTACTCATCGTTGTTATTCCATGTCTTTGTTTCAATCTCTGGTCCAAATATCTTTGCCAACTCAGCCATATAATTCAATATCTATTATAATCAAATTCACAATATTTCATAGAATCTTCATATCTAAGAATCTCTAATTATTATTTGTGACATAAATAAGAAAACTATATTTTCTTCAGGCTCATCCTCAAGAACATTCAACACAATAATGATTATATACACTCCTTTTTTCTAATTTATCTTCCTTCCTAATTGAAAATTTTACATGAGAATAATATTCTTTAACTTGACACAGTCTTGTTTCTTTAGTCATAGAAAACAAACACCAAAGAAAAGGACTTGATGCTATACAATCCCATTGTTTTTTAAATGTACCATTCAAAATATAAAATACCACACCCAAACTTTCGTAGAGTCGTCTTCACATGTCATTAAAAATGAAATTGATTCAAAATTGTTGAAAGTTATGTAATGGACGATGACTAGTGCATGCCAGACATGGGTGATTGGCTGACCTTTCTTCACCAACATAGATTGCTGGTCAAGCTGGGTGTGGGAAGCTTCGTGAAGAAGCTCTTTCAAGCAGTGCATTCCTTATTTTCTATGTGAGTGTGAACTTTTCTCATCCGCTGCATGCATTTCAGACTTCTATCATTACTCTCACCTTTATCGTGAAGAAGAGGGATCGCTCATTTTCACTGACCTTTATGCACGCATCGATGATCATGGGTTCATGGGATATTTTTCATTGCTTTCTACAAGAGGGCTATTGGCTACTTGCATTTTGTTTGTGAAGGAGATGGGTTGCATTTTAGAGCCGCAACTTCAAAAAACCACCAAGCTTAAATTAGCTTCTCTACCTAGGTTTGTATCAGATCTCGTGATCACTGTTTATCCAAATGAGGACAAAATTGAGAAAGAAATAGAAGTATCATTTGAGATCATTGTAACATAAACTAGTATAGATCCATCTTAAAGGGGATATACCAAGGGTCTGGGATCAAATCTCTTGAAGTGCAAACCCCTTTTCAAAGTGCAAATGTTGAGGAAGTGTTTTAATTTATCTATTTTTTGTAGTTTTATATATATAATGTTGTAAATGTTTTAAATAGCTGACATGTTAGACAAGGTCGATGGTTGTAGATTGTTGTCAAAGAACTAACAATCTAATAGAAAATTCAAGAGAAAATTTGTATAATTTCTGAAATACTCTATATAAGTTCATCTTCTTCTTCCTATTGAATCTTGTTCAACAACATCGATAGGCAGTTAGTGAGATATATTCACAAAAAATAAGGATTCATATCTAATATCATATTTGCATATAACTTAAAGGAAATTGTTGTTTTAGATGGATCTAACATTCCTGATCTATAGCAGATCATATGCATTCTAGAGTTGAGCTTTTATGGCTATTTGGAGCATGATGCAATTTCGAGTAGTGTGATCAAGAGAAATTAGGGATGGTGCATAGAAATGTCAACTTTAGAATAAATACGAGATTTTACAGAGTTGCAAACTAATTTTTACATTCTCAAGTAGAATTCAGTCTTTGAAAAAAGGGAATAGATTAGCCCCTCCCTTTTTCCATAATTTTTTTTTCTGCAAAGTTTGCATAATGATTGGCTTTGGAATGTTCTACATGAATGTGTGTGTTAGAAAAATGATGTACTTTCTTAATTATTCATGAATATAAAAATGTTTGGAGTTGCATTCCTATTCTAGAAATATGTTATAAGTTGGAAAAAATATGAATGTGCCTGAGCATTTATACACATAAAAATGTTTGAAGTTACATCTACAATTTAGTATATGATATGAACAAATGAACTATTTATAAATTAATTGGAAACTTGTTAATTTTTTCATGTTAATAGTGAGGACCTTGTTACAAACTTTAATTTAATGTTACCAAACAAATATTGAAGACTCGCATCTTGGGTATTTGAAACCAACATCTTTTGTAATGGAAATTGACATATAGACCATTGGAAACCAATATTAATAATAAATTTATGATGGCTTGAATTAAGATTAGTCTATATTTAATTAAATGGGGGTTAGAGTAAAAGTTTCTTACTCTAAATTTCGCTAAAAGTTTCTAGAAACTCCTTAAAATCATTAGAATTTTGAATATTTTTACAAAAGGATGAATCCACGAATGTAGTTCACCATTTTTGGTGGATCGCATGGGGAAAATTCGTTTTTCGGACCCTCGATTGAGGTATTTTAGATCCCTCGATCGAGGTTTTAAATGCTCGATCGAGGGTTTAAAAATACCTCGATCGAGGGCTCTAACATAACTCGATCGAGGGTGTTTTAAACCCTCGATCGAGGGTTTGCTCGATCCGGCAGGGAAAAAAAAACCAAAACAAGGCCCGGTCGGTTGTGCAGTGGCTTGACATACCCTTGATCGAGCAAACCCTCGATCGAGGGTTTGGTTTGCTCGATCCAATAGGGAAAAAAAAAAAAATAGGGCCCGGCTGGTTGTGCAATGGCTTGATAGACCCTCAATCGAGGGTTTGGTTATACCCTCGATCGAGAAAACCCTCAATCGAGGGTTTGGTTAGACCCTCGATCGAGGGTATGCGACAGGGAAAAAAAAAAAAACAGGGCCCGGTCGTCCCTGTTTTGTGCAGTGGCTTGACAGAGACGGAAACAATAGCGATTGGGGACCTCGACCGAGCACACGCCCAACGCCACCTCCCCACACGGACGCCATCATGTCATTTATTCCACCAGGTGGGTAGAATTCCACCATTTGTTTTGTTATTTAAAAAATATATATATATTTTGTATTTGTTGTATAAATTTGTGTTTTTGATCAAATCTAGTTTTAATTTGGTTTTCTAGAAATGGTTAGGATGTAGGCATTGAAACTAAACCAAGATTGAAACCAAAAACCGCCATTGAAACCAAACTAATTGAAAAAAAACCATTTGATTTAACTAAAACAAAAACTCATTTCAAACCAAATCAAAAACCAAAACCATTTGAAATTTGAAATAGATTTAGGGTTTTAGATATTTTGCAGTTATTTGTTTAAATTATTTGATTTATTTTTGTTTATAAATCAACCGGTAGCATTTCACCGCATAAATGCTACCAGTTTTATTTTAAAATGTGTTTTTACATGCAGAAATATTGCCCATTTTTTTTCAATCCTCCGAGAACGCCAAGAGGATTGAAAAAAAAAACCATTTGAACCTAAAACAAAAAATCATTTCAAAACAAAAACCAAAACTATTTGAAATTTGAAATAGGTTTAGGATTTTAAATTTATTTTGCATTTATTTGTTTAAAATTTTTTTGGTATGTAAATTTGTTTATATATCAACCGGTAGCATTTCACCGCATAAATGCTACCGATTTTATTTTAAAATGTGTTTTTACAAGAAGAAATGCTGCCAATTTTTTTTCAATCCTCCGAGAACGCCAAGAAGATTGAAAAAAAAATCATATATTAATATTAATATTATAATATAAAAAATTAAAAAATGAATATTAATATTAAAAAATCAACGTGGTACCGACAACAACAAGTGTCGCGAATCGTATTCGGCCTAATATACCACGGTTTCAATTTGTTGAACATGCTAAATGATATTTGAACACCAGGATTGGTTTCTTGGAATTCCTCGTAAAGTGCAACTCCTGTCATCTCCATCACATGCTTACAATGCTCTTGATAAATGCCTCTGGATAAACGTTGTCACGGGACATGCTTTCAATATGGAATAGCACGAGAATGGCTATCCCAAAACTCTATCACCTTCTCTCTAATGACTGCTGCCATCCTACCTTGATAGGGTTCCCTACAAATAAGAGCCCAACAAGCAGCTTCATCATTTTCATCTATCCGGACCCTGAATTTAGTATATTTGAACAATGTTCTTTTTGAAACATTGAGCAATGATGCCATTGTTGATACCATTCGATTTCTTGAGGTGCTTTGTGCCACAATAGCCATTGTAATTTCCCTACGAACAACTCGGGTATCATTGTTTCTTGATTTTCCAAATGAAGATAATGTAGTTCTTACCTTTTCTATTGCATTCTCGCATGTCTTTTTTGTTTTAACATCTTGAAAACCCAACAACTTTGTGGCACGTTTCAATTTTTTGTGTTTTATCAACCCATGTAGGATTTGAGCTTGTGCCATCGTTGAATGTTGTTCAAAATATGACTTGATTATGTTATTGACATGCTCTCTAACTCTCCGACCAGGGATCGAGTTCCCAATCTCTTCTTGTGCAGAAACAACTGCACAATCCTCTAGAAAATTTCCACCCCTTCCAACCCCACTGCAACTCCCAATTATATTTTCAATGTGAGAGGGAAAGGTATCATGTGATGGTTGATCAGGATCATGAGGGGGCACAGGGTCATATGATTTTTGATCACCATGATGTGATGTCTGACCATAATCTCTCCCTACATAACATGTAAATTAACAAACTGAAAATTGGTTACTTGATAGTTGTGCATTGAACTTTAAAATTGCTAGTAACTTGAAATTTGATGTGGAAATTGAAAAATTGAAAATTGCATATGAATTGAATTTTCCAACTCATACATTTAGCTTGAGAATTGTTCTAAGTAAAAATTGAAATTGCTAGTAACTTGAAATTTGAAATTGCTCAAGTAACTTGAAATTGCTAGTAACTTGAAATTTGAAATTGCTCAAGTAATTTGAAATTGCTCAAGTAACTTGAAATTGCCAGTAACCTGAAATTTGAAATTGCTCAAGTGATACGAACCGTTACACCAAAACCCTGGGGTGTTAGTGAAGGCCGCCCACTAGGATCTTAACATCCCACCACGCTCTGCAGTCCAGACTCTGGGCTGGATGTGCGCCCGTACGATGGTGTCCCCTTTGCATCGTATGAGCCCCAGACGAACACTGCAAAGCCGATGTTGGATCTAAAACGACGCGGAAGTGATCGACAACAGTTCAACTGAAAATAGATATGGACCCTAGGTATGTTCGGCTTCCTAACAGTTCAAGTGTTTCACTCGGCCACCAATGCTGTCTGGAGGCTTGCGTATTGGGGTAGTACCCCTCACTCCACGGCTCAGGTAAAACTGATAATCGCTTTGCCACAAATGACAGCTCTTGGTTTACCTCACGGGGAAAAACTAGTCAATCAGGTAGGGGTCGTTTCCTTTTTCGCTGGCAGGTCCTCTCAATGGGCCAGCTACTTTGGGGTTCCTGTGGTATTCCTCACAATGAGTTTTAAGGCTTATGCCCAAGTACTTCCCATAGTTAAGCGGATCGGGATTATTCCCAGATCCGAACTTGCAGCAGATGCAAAAACAAAATGGCAGAAATTCCACCCAACGAGCCTAAGAAAGTGCTCTGATACCAAATGATACGAACCATTACGCCAAAACCCCGAGGTGTTAGTGAAGGCCACCCACTAGGATCCTAACATCAAGTAACTTGAAATTGCTAACTTAATTAAACTTGAGAATTGTTCTAGAAGTAAAGTTTGAAAGTCCTAGTAAAATTTGAAATTGCTTGTAACTTGAAATTGGTACTAACTTGTACATTTAACTTTAAAATTGCTAGTAACTTAAAAATCAACTATATATATTTAAGTCAAGATAATTATTAATAACTTGATAAAAATTATTGTGGGCATAAAAATTAATATCATTTACAGTCATCACATTATATAATTGTGGGCAAATTTTCTTTATGCAATTTATGTCCATTTTACTTTTACATTACAAGAAAAATGTTATTTTAACTTTATGGTATAATTTATAAATAAATAAATATTTAAAATACAAGTTGCAAATCACCATGCAAAGAATAAATGATTACAACACTTCTACCCTAGAATTTCAAGGACAACATCGTGCATCCCATGTTGTATATATGTGAAATAAAAATTTAAAATTGATTTTCTACCCATCATAAAATACCTATTATACTCTAAATGTGGAGAAAAAAACATTGATTTAGAGATGAATACGATATTTAATTAAAAGCATTGTAGTGATATGATTGAGGATAAATTCATAATTTTTAATGCAAAATAACATTTTCATTAGTTGATGATTTTGCAATTTCAACAATAGACATTTAAATGGAAATTGTAATTTTATCATAAATTGCAATTTAAGGATTTTTTATCAATAATGCTTCACATATCAATGCAAGGTTGCAAACATTGCAAATTTAATTATTTCCAATTTGTCCTAACAAAATATATGATTCTAATCATTAATCTTATCATGGTGATATGTCATATTATGCAAATAAAAATATATGTGATGGATGGAATTTTTTTTAAAGTAAACATTATAATTAAATAGCTTTTTGAACATTCATTTGTATTCAAATATTCATTACTATGAAAATATTGCCAACCACCATAACTATGAAATATTCATTCATTTGTTTTCAAATTGAATAAATTCTAACTAATACATAACTATCAAACATATAAATTTCAAAATATTCATTCATTTGTTTTGAAATCGAATTTTCTAACAAAACAAGAATTGAAATTACATTTAACTTGAAATTGTTAGTAACTTAAAAAATTGCAATTAGTTAAATATGTACAATTTAACTTGAAAATATAGTGTCTAAGTGTACATTTAATTTGAAAATTATTCTAATAACATTGAAAATTGTTAGTAAAGTTTAGAAATTTGAAAATAGTTAATATGTACATACATTTTAACTTGAAAATAGAATCTAAGTGTACATTTCATTTGAAAATTGTTGGACAATAAAATTGAAAATTGTTAGCAAACTTTGAAATAATTTGAAAATTGTTTTAAAGCAACTTTGAAGCATAATTTGAAAATTGTTAGCAACTTTGAAATGATTTGAAAATAGTTAAAAATATGTTCATATCTTAACATGAAAATAGAATCTAAATTTACATGTTTCATTTGAAAATTGTTCTAATTTAACTTTTGTTTAAAGCCACTTGAAAATTGTTCATTTAACATAAAAAATTGTTGCAAACTTTGAAATTTAAATAACAAATTGATGAAATAAATAAGAATATAATTACAAATAAATATGAAACAAATTAAATTATGAAATTTAGTTAAATTTATTGAAAAATTGTTACTAATTTTGTAAATTATGTAGCATGATATTTAAATTATGATAGCATGTAATTCAATAATTTACGTTGGTTGTCTTCCATTGGAATTTGTTGTACCAAATGTGCATCTTCTTCTTCTCTCAACCTTACTCTTTGTTGTCTCATTCTTTCTCTACTGTACTCACGTTCTTCATTGGCATTTTGTTGTCTAGCATGTTTTCTTTGTCTTTTTTTTTTCCCCATCAATCTACAATGAAAACAAACAATTTTTTTCAAAATGTTATAACAAACAACAATATGTTAGTATGAAATCTTGAAATATGCCTACAAAGAAATCTTACATGAATCAATCTACAATAAAAACAAACAATTTTTTTTTCAAATTGTTATAACAAACAACAAAATGTTAGTATGAAATCTTGAATTATGCCTACAAAGAAATCTTACATGTCTAATGAGGTCTAATTCAGCAATATGAAAATGACAAATCTCTAATTCAACAAGATCAAATTGACAAATCTCTAATTCAACAAGATCAAATTGACAAAGCTCTATTGGAAAAAAAAAACTAGAAATGAGGTAAATTGTTGTTTGTGAATCATTGTTTGCTAGTTATATACAGGTTCATTGATGTTTTTACGAGGGAAGGGTAGTTGGAAACATTAATTGTTGCCAACTCCTTTCGCGGTTTCGCCCCGGGTGGTTTATATATATTTTTTTTACACAAATGAACCCTTGATCGAGCCTATTTTACAGACCCTCGATCGAGCAAATACCTCGATCGAGGTCTTGTTAAACCCTTGATCGAGGGATTCTTAAACCCTCGATCGAGATTCTGTTAATCCCTCGATCGGGGGATTTTAAAAAGCTCGATCGAGCAAATAGCTCAATCGAGGGCTTAAAATATAGGCCGAGAGCCCTTTTCCCTGCAGAATGGAATATTTGTCTGTCTTCCACAGAGTTAAACCATGTCATTAAATGCTCATTAATGAGTGGACTTGATACCATTGGATTCTTCAACGAATCCTCTATCCAGATATATAAAATTTACGAATTCTTATCCTCATATGTCTTTTGTTTTTAAATTTCTACTAAAACTTGCCTTAAAAAACCATGCCGACAACTTCGATTGAGCTCAAAGATAAATCCACAACATTCAAAATACACATCCAAAAAATTTGAAAAAATACACAAGCCCCAGATAAATGCATCATCTTTAAAAGGGCATTTTTAGTTTTGCAAATTATGTAAAAAATCAAAATATTTCATGCACGCACACACATGTGTGCAAAATGCGACTTAAATATTCATTGGTAAGTTTCGAAAAATAATAATAAATATACTTTTTGGAGAAAAATTAAAAGAAAAATATATAATCCCTAGTGCACTCTGTCTAGATCATGTTCACATATTTCATTTTTTAAAATTATTACTTTAACATTAATTTATTGTGCACGCACACAAACTACTTGTTAATTGCTCTTCAAATTTTTAAGTACACACGTTTCATTAAGTGAAAATTCGACACGATATATGGCATTGGTATATTTCAAAAAAAATATCATTTGAAAGCCAACATAATTATCTACATTTCGTTTTTCAACCGCATGTCAAAATTCATGTGGCAAGTATGAGTTTAGAGGGCTTCAATTTAATACATGGGTAAAATTTCCATTTTTCACCGTCATATTTGGCCAAAAAGAGTTACCCATCTTCATGGAATCACCCAAAAACTTGCCAAACATTTTATGGTTGGGATTTTAAAAACTAGTAAGAATCACCTAGGTGTCTACACTTTGGTAAAAGTATGGATCCTTGACATTTTCCTCGATCCCACCCCCACTCCTCAAATTGTCAATACTTAAGTTGTTTATTACTGTAAGGAATTCATCCTCAATAATTAAGGCCAACTAGATGGTTAGAATGTGTACTCAATAATGTCATGGAGTCTCATTGAAGGAGGCCCATTAGGTCATTGTTGTGTGTGCTAGATAATATGTGGCCTCATTAAAGAAGTCCCACAAGATAATTAGTGCATGTACTAAATAACATAATGTGGCATCCTTAAATAAGGTTGGTTGGGTAGTTTCCACCATCCAATAATGTAATATGGCTGAATCATTAATGTGCATGGTAATAGTGATTACAATTAGGGTTTGATGGAAGATATTTATAGGGGTAAAGAGCCACTTACCATGCTTAAAGTATTTTACATTGTATTGGATCTCTATTATTTTGTAGGTTTACCCCTAGAATTCAAAGCTATGAACATTTCTATCAATTTTGATATCAATATCACATTTTCCATTTTTGCAAGTTTAGTTACTATTACTCCTTTCTTGTTAGCTATTGATGATATATCACGTTTTCAATTTTTGCAAGTTTAGTTACTATTGATCCTTTCTTGTTAGTTATTGATGATGTTATTTATTTGATATTATTTATTTTGAATATTAAGAATATTGCACTTTTTTTCCTCCTAATAAAGACCCATATTTTCTTTGCAATAACTTTGAATTGGAGTGTCTATGCATCATAATATATTTGTTTAGGATATTAAAAAAAACACAATCTCAATCATATTAAGAATTACAAGGGAAATGGGCATTCTTAGTGGGAAAAAAGTGGAGATGGAATTGAGGAACGTGTTAAGTGTGGAATACCAAATGGCTAGGTGATGTAGAGGGAGTGCTCGATTTGTTCATGATTATAAAAAATAGAGAGGAGCCTTGTTTTGAGGAAGCAGGTGTATAGTTGTTCAAGCTAGTGGTAGAAATGGATGACTAACATTGGAAAGCTTGATTAATGCTAGGATAAGAGGGGGTTAACAGAATGGGACATGAAAAGATAAGACAACATCGTTAGCGAGGGGAGGAGGTGTCAAAGATACCTAACAATCCTATACTTATGATAGTAAGGCCTTGTTAACAAGAACACAATCAACAATAGATGATCCACTAGCAAAAGGAAAGCATGCAAAGCTCCTATAACATGGAAATGATCTATTGTCATTGATGATGAGCAAATCATGAGAGTATCCCAAAATAACCAAGTATATACCAATAAGATGTCATTTCGTTATTAGTTGAAGTAGAGTGTAAAGCATCCTCGAAAATGTCCACTACCTGAGTCATTACTGGTCCAATTAGAGGTCAAGCCATGTACTCTACATGCAATGAGTTCTTGCATTGAATTCTCCTACATGAATAATGTTTGATCTAATAGCTAAGAATTTTAGTATTTCAAGTTGGATAAGGGGATACAATTATTTGGACCAACCTAGCAAAGGGGTCACGATCTAAACTCTTCCACACTAATTTCCTTAATTCTTTGCTTTAATGATTTTGAACATGTCCTCCTTTAAATCCATGTTCTAGATTTTGGTAAGTCTTAATCCATTATAATATTGTACTCGATTTGTATTGTCTTATTTATTGCATCGAGTCCACTATGGGGAAATGTTGTTCGTTATGTTACCAAAAATGAAAAGTAATTACAAAAATTTATATCGAAATATGAAATAAAAAATTTAAACCAAATAAAAAATAATTAAAAAAATCCACCAAATAAAAATATATTATAAAATTCTTAAGATTAAAAAAATTACACCTCAGTAAATTGGATACCTCTCAATATTTGACCGATTTAGATTTAAAAGCTATACTCATATAAATCTTTTAGAAAAATAATAATAATAATAAAATTTAAAAGAAATAATACAAATTACTTGTTTTGTTTTGTTTATGATCATTATGGCATTATTTGTGCTTGTTTTGTTTTGTTTATGAGATGAGCATCGTTACCGCGCATTATTTGTGCTATTTCCACATTAATTATTAAATAAGATTTTCTTCATAGATCTTTTAGGCTAATATAGAGTAACATGAAAATGTGTTGTAAATGTATGTATGATGTGTAATCGTAGGTGGGGCGTCTATTCCATAGGTGGGGCGTCTATTCCATATTTAATATAGGTGGGGCGTCTATTCCATATTTAATATTTACGCAAATAAAACGAAGCACGTCATTTGAATAAGCAAACACGGCACCATTTAGGTTAACGATGCAATTATATATATAAAAACAAATATAAAATCACAATTTTAAATACAGAAACCAAAATTGAGACCAATTCCACATAAAAAAAAGAGTCAACGGATGCTAATCTTGAGTTCTATTAATGTGTTTGAATGATCAGAAATCATAGTTGTGTGAATCTTCTAGAAAACAAGGAAAACAAGGAAGCAGGACCGTTAAATATTAATTCAACGGTGAACGGAATACACTGAATTTTTGAATTTTTTTTTAAGAATGTACGTTAAAATTAAATTAAATTAATAATATAAGTATATTATATTTTTAATTTCTTTTAATTTTGAGTATTAATTTACTGTTTTTTAAAATAAATTTTGAGTAAGTAGTAGTGCATCATATATTGGTATTGAGGTGTGACATACAAATTAATGTCATGGTAATCACAAAGTTCTAAGTTGTTTAATCTTATTATGTTTTAGTGTATTTTTATTAAGATCAATAAGTGAATATTGATATGACTTAAAATTGGATGTAACTTAAAATAAAATTTCAAATATTCATTTTATTTAAAAAAAAAAAATTTTATAATAAATAATTTTAAAAGCATTAAAAATATTAACAATAATTTACATATAAAAAAAATTTAATTAGAAAAACCAACATCATTTCTATCTCCACTATGATCACGTACAACTATTACGTACAACTATTAGTTACTATACCCTAATTATAAATTATAGGTTAGAAGTAATACTTTACTCCAAAAATGATAATGGAGTCCTAAATTCAACTCCATTCATTAAATTCACTCCATTCTTTAATGTTGATCATGAATGATTTATATAAATTACTAAAATCTTTTAACAAAATCGTTATATATATATTTATATATAACACGAAACCATGGCCATATAATGATATATTTACAAATTGTCAATCACATTACGCAACAAAGACAGAAAGCACTGTCAAAGCCGCGAATCAATCTAACTTAGCGACGGGGGAATATGATGATTTTCACATACTTCCACATCCTTATTTTTTAAGATGAAAATGAAAGTAAACGGAGAATACTGTGTGACACTGTACAGCGGAGTCCAGGGGTCCAGGGATGATCATGGCCATCGCGAGCATTGGCAGAAGGATCTATATCCTGAAGAAGGCGAGATCGCTGGTTTTTAGGGCAAAGGTCTGTATAGAGAGAGAGAGAGGAAGCGGGGGAAGGCAGGGGGTGTCTACAACGCCTTCCAATATCTGCAACGCTCGGCTCATCGTCGGCCTCTCGTCTTCGTCGTCCTGAATGCACCATCCTCCCACGATGGCAGCTCTCTTCACCTGCTCCGCCTCTGCGTTGTTGACGTTCATCAATCTCTTGTCAAGAACCTCCATGGCATTACCGCTGCTTATCTGAGTTGCAGCCCACAAGGGAAAGAACAGCTCGCTCGATTCCGAGTCCCCGTCCATGTTTCTTCGCCCTCCAATTATTTCGAGCAATGTCATGCCAAAGCTGTAGACGTCGGCCTTCACAGTGATTGGCAGGCCGGAGAGCCACTCTGGGGCCACGTATCCTCTGGTTCCTCTCATGATCGTCAGGACCTTACTATGCTCTCTGCCCAGGACCTTTGCCAGCCCGAAATCGGTTAATTTGGGGCAGAAATTGGAATCCAGGAGGATGTTTTCCGGTTTGATGTCACAGTGAATGATGCAATCCCTGCACTTCTCGTGCAGGTAAACGATTCCCCGGGCAGTTCCCACAGCGATCCCGAAGCGCGTTTCCCAGTCCAGCACTTTCTGCTGATTATCGCTCCGGGTTTGGTGAAACAGGAAGGAGCTGAGGCTGCCGTTGGGCATGTATTCGTACACCAACAGTCTTCCCGAGCCCTGGGTGCAATATCCCCACAGACGAACCAGATTCACATGCTGTGTAATTCCGATGGTACTCACCTCCATGCGGAATTGCTTCTCTCCTTGGCTTACACCCTCCAACTTCTTAACAGCCACCAGAGAACCGTCTGGTAGAGTCCCTTTGAAGACAGAGCCGAAACCCCCGCCTCCCAGACGCTCAGAAAAATTCTTCGTTGCAACCTGTAGCTCTCTGTAAGTAAATACAGTAAGTGTAGCCGGCGCGTATTCTGTCGCCGACACTTCCGGGCGCCTGCGAAACCAGATAAACAGCAACACAAAGGCGATAATAACAACAAACCCGCTTGCGACGACACCCACTAGCTGGCCTGTCAGGTTCGCCTTCTTGCTGGAACTCGAGGAGGCGGGCAAATCAGAGGCATCTAAAAGCAGAAACAGAGAGATCGAGTTGGAGGTCGTGTCGGAGAGATCAGCCAATTCACCAAACCAGATTAGACATATTGCCTGCAAAGTGCTGTTATCAACGTAGGCATATGCGGTGCACGAACAATTGCCGAGACAGGCTGCCTGGCACTGCCCTTGCCCTTGCACTTTGTATTGAACCCCTTGAGGGGGCGTAGATTTGCCACTCAACTCTACAAATCCAACGGTGTTGGTCCAGTTTCCGGCATAACTGCACTGCAATGGAGTCTTACGAACACAGCCGCTTGACCATTGGAGAGAGTCCCATTCATGGATGTCATTGGGGACAAAGCCAGTGAGGCAGTTGCAGGACTGTAGATTGTTATCGTTACATAATCCATAAGCCCCACATACGTCATACACATCGCACTGATCTTTGGGCTGTGCCCAGAACATGCTCCATTCGTTGTTTGCGAGCATAATGTAAACTTGAATTTCTCCCGACTCGTCCAGTACGAGACGCGACAGATATGTGAATTGGGGCTTCACAGAATAAGTGAAATACTTGTACGAACCGTTACTGAAAAAGCTGAAATCGTATATGTAATTCTGCGTCATCTCCGGAACATCGCTGAAGGTTTGGCCGTTCCAGGCACCGCTTTGCCAGTATTGGATCTGGTTCTTCCACACCAAAACGAACTGGTTGATTCCGTCTGGATCCATCTGAAGGCCAAATGGCCCAGGACTCGGATCCCAAGTGCTCCTCCAGGAAGTCAGGTTCTGGGTCACGCTAATTTTCATCCCAGGCAACCACGTATTTCCCGGATGGTCGAAGCTCTCCCAAATACTTTCAGAGGTATTCTCCGCACTCATCACCTTCAAGTTACCAGAATCCGTGATCACAGCCGAAGAAGGCTTCTTCCCGTTTCCCTTGGAGGACCAGAAGATAGATCCTCCATAGGACAGAACGAGACTCCCGTCCTCTTTGAGATTGAAAACACCGGATGCGTTCTGCAGCGGCCGCTTTCTGTTGGCTACCCACGCGATTGTCTGCTGAGAGGCCGTGGCATACCAAATACCCACATACCATTTCTTAACGTTGTTGTTGGTGAGATTGAAGAAACCCAATACGAAGGTACCGTTCAGAGAAATCCTGGTCTGGTTACCAGTCAGAGAGGCGCCTGAAACTATACTGTTGTAAGACGCGTCTACCGCATCACCCGGCTTTACCCGAAGCAGCAGGAGGATGAGGAAAAAACATGACAGAATCTGTGAGAATTGCCCTCTCGTGCAATTTCCACTCCCCATTCTGACATCTATGAACCAATCTGCTAGCCCACCTAGACTTTATCACATGTTTTTGAGTGTTGCGCGGACTTTGAATGTTACCTGTTCGATTCTTTGAACGAGTCAATACGTAATACCTACACAGTAATGATCACCATTGACCGTGTACAATCCTATTCTCGAGAATCATACCGTAACAACAAAAGTTACGCTCCCGGGAACCAGTAATTAAAACGGTTGAAAATTAATATGAGCTTGTTTTTATAACGTTGAAAATTAAAATGTAATCTTTAGCTTAATTTTTTATGGATGCCACGAAAATACAGGTAGCGTGGAGAGTTGGAAAATATTACGAAATGGGCATGACTCGTCACACAATTCTTATAAATAAATAGTCTTTTTAATTTAAATTTGCCTAGAGTGTTGGGAAATCTTACGAAATGGGAATCACTCGGCACACAACTCTATAAATAGTATTTTTATACAACTCTTTATAAATAGTATTTTTAATTTAAATCATGCATGATAAAATCAAATCTTAAAACATCTTACACTCCCTAATTTACAAGTATAAATTCTTAATCACTTCAATCCCAACTAATTAGTAATGGAGAACATTCATACAATTATTCAAGGTGATGGAGACCTACATGTATTATCAACAACTCAAGCTATCAGTGTGGTAAATGACATCTAACCTATTCAATTTATCAAATCAATCATTAAATTAATTAAAAGCACAAGGATCAACAACGACAATAGTTGGATCATGCCCAATTCAATCCTACATACTCATTCGGAAAATCAAGTTTGCAATCCATGTAATTGCCATTCACTAATCAAACCCAACAACATAAAACTATAAAAAATCATTAATCATCTTACACTTTACCATATTTGCATTCCATAATTTCAAATTGCTTAGTACCAATGTCAAGAGTCCATCGGGAAGTAACAGTGCTTCTAATATCTAAATGACTTAATCCATAGCCATACTATATTATATTTGCCTTATCTAAATGACTTAATCCATACCCATACTATATTATATCTGCCTAGTTAGTTGTATATGTTTCAATATTTGTTATATATGTTCTAGGTTTCAAACATTTAACCATACAAAAATCATAAAAGACATGAATTGTGTGGTAACTAGACAACCTGCAATGAAGATACAAGACCACTATGAACTTATATCACCAAATCAAGCTACTACCCAATAACACAATAGTTGATTATGTCATTTACTAAGACAAGGGAATTGGTAATTGATTAGGAAAATGACTCTAACAATCACACTTTATGTTGTTCAGGATTTCTACCTTATAGTGAGGAGATGGACACTACCAACTGGGCGGGGTTGACAAGTAAACACATTGATTGTATTGCATTTAGTTATTACAAAAGAAAGAGATCAAGATTGAAATAAGTGCCTCTTATCGACGGTTGGTCCTAGCTTTCGCTTGGTCTTTCACTTGATCTCCCGCTTGATCTTCCGCTTGACGAACCTGCAACACGAAAGATACCTTCCTCAGCGTATCTTGGATATAATAAATATGATGAAAGAATAAATAACTTGATCATCAAATATAACAAGATATTAATCCAAATGAATATACAATCTAGTAGATATTTGATTTGGGACAGGAACGGTGTTTTGACCTTTTTATTGTCAAAGAAACATGAATCAGTACAATATACCTGACGTATAGAGATACTTCTGCAACCAGATCCTGGGCTCCTGCTCTTCACTCTGACTTGGGAATTCCTCCAGCGTAAGAGTACTCTAAGTATTCTTTCTAGGTCCTTCTGACTAACTCCTCTCATGGATCCTCCTTGTATTTATAGGACAAGGTAGACATTTTAGATCGAGAGGTGGTTGAATTGGGAGGTTGGGGAAGTTGCAGAACCAACTTCAACTAATCCCAATTTATCAAATTAATATATTTTTTGATTTCATCTTAAGATGTATGCGAGTTTCATACAACAAGAGTAGCATACAGTAAGCAACTTCTGTTCTTTACAACATGCGTTTACAACATTTTGGGAGATGTACATTGGTTGTCCTTGAGAAAAGTAGAGTATTTTCTCAAGGTGTATGCTGGTTTACTATACAGAGAGGGGCGTACATGAGGTAAAATCATGAGAAGCTGCAATATTTTCAGCTGAAGAGTGTACTTCTAGCAACAAGTCATCCAGGTCAATCAAACTCTTCAATCCTTAGTGTCATTTTGTGTGATCAATAGGGCAATGTGATCACGGACGGAGAAGTGCATATTTGACCTATAACAGATGCCCCCTAATGTGTGAGGTTAGAGGGAAACGATGGCCGAAATACATTATAATTCCAAGTCAAAGGAGGAGCAAGAAACCGCAAAACCAAGTCACAAAAACACCTGAAACAACGATCAAGGTCAGTGAGCAAATTACAATCTTGACATCATATAGATGTATAGTACGATACAACATGATCTCTGATACATAACTAGGAGATGTATATATAGAGCATGGCCACTAAAATACAAGTGTGGATCCATGTCAAAATGAGAGATCATAGCCATAACAACAAACTAGATCTATGTCTCATGAAGAGCCAAAATAAGTGAGGCTCAGTCTTCCGCAGCTTGGGCGATAACATAAATATGGTGATGCTATCATAGTCCCAAGGTCTTCATCCAAACAACCCAAGGTACAAACCCTATCCATGCGAATAAATGAGCTGAAGTTGAACATGGGGGGTATCGTTTCATTACTGGTCATTGATGTATACCGTTAACAAACGCGAGGGATTCCATCGATAATGATAATGGGGCCCAAGGTACCTAGTACGATCCAACAAGTGTGAATAAGAGGACTTGAAGTCGAGCACTTGAGGAACCTGTCGAATAAGAGACATTGATGTATTCCCATTATTCAATAGCGATGGAAACTGCCATTGATGACTACAATCCCCAAGGTACTAACTGAAACTCTAAACTTTGTTCCCAGAGCATAATGAGCTGAAGTCGATGGGAAGAAGTCCGCTGGAAGGGAGGCATTAATGCATCCTCCATCATCCAACACGAGGAACACTCATAGGTATGAGCTGATGTGGAATAGGATGAGTAACAAGATGAAACAAACTAACACCGGGATGGCCGACACATGAAGTCAAGGTAAACTGTAGAATGGCCGACACAGGCTGTATCCTTGAACAGTGAGCACGACACAAAGTGACTTAGGTAGTTTTCAACCTGAAGGGGAAAATGATATAAGTTTGCGATGTAGGAGACATAACAGACTCTCCATATGATTGGAAGAATAACCAACCAGGGGAGTACAAACTCGGAGATCAAGTTCACCCTAAGGCCAAAAACTAAAAACCCAACTGACATGAAAGACTCAAGTAGGTGCTGTGTTCAAGGACATAACTGACTGAAACTGCCTTTGAAACTTGAAAAGATACGATATACCCTTCTTATCCCTTAGTCTTTTTTATAAAAGAATGGCCTTGTTTTAATGAGTCCAAGAAAGATAGAAAACTCAATAAGTCCAACCATGTAATAAGTTTAACGAGCCCTGGGAGGAAGACTCAGGACCTTCTTCATTTTTTCTAGAGTTCAACGAAGAGATAGGAAAATACTCTATAATACTGATCTCTGGATTTTAATATCGAGCTGAGATATGTTCTTGCTCGCTAGTGTTTTCAATTTTAAGGAGTCTGAAAAACTTAAACAATAACTCCATACACCTACTCGTGTATTTTAATATCGAGTCCAAGTAGGTTAATGCTCGCCGGTGTTTTCCTGTTTATAAAGTCTAAAAAGCTTAAACAATCCTCTATATACATTCTCATGGATTTCACATCGAGCCCGAGTAGGTGAATGCTCACTTGGTGTTTTCATGTTTCGAGAGCCTGAAAACCCTAAAGAGAGGCTCCAAAAGTCCTTTTTCGTACAGTTAGTCTCCTCCCCCGAAAAATTATAAAACAATGAGAAGAGAACTCTTCTAGCCACGCATGACTAGAGTATTCCTTTTTCGTAAGTAATCCGCAAAAGTCCAGAAAAGGGTTAAACTTATACTTAAGTGGATGGACCTTCAATTCCTTTAACGAGCTTGAAGAGAGCAAGTCTGCTCTGCAATCTTGTTTAGTTTTTCATAGTCAAAACAAGAGCTTAAAACGACTTAAAAGACAGCTTCTAGGATCATATGTTCATGACCTGCCAAAAATATGATCTCAATAATCAAGTTAGTAACTATCGACAAAGTTTCTCAATGACATAATAATGACATATGATACTAGATGGATAAAACATAATTACAAAAGTAAGCAAAACTAACTCTACGAAAATGTACAACTATAGTACATGAAAAAGCACAGATGCACGAGTGTAGTACTTCTTCAAGTGGGATCAATGCCTAGGATCTCATCATGAGATTGGGCAAAGATGTCATGGAAATCATTAAAAAGATTGGTGTACGGAATGATCTCATCAAGATAACAGTCCACTCCAATAAACATGTTTTCGGTGACCCTGGGTTCAGTGGAAATGTTGATCAGGATGGTTCTCGCTGTACTCGTCCTATTCCCTTCGGCAAAAATAGCTTGTGAAGTGGAAGGGACAGAGGACCAATCAACATTCTCACTGGGTCTTGGAAAGAACTCACCTCTCTCTATCATGTTTAGAACGAGAAGTAAATAGGACCTGGGGTGCAAATGTTCCTGAGGGTGATTCAGATCCGTCATAGCTTCCCAAATGGCTTCGTCGAAAGGCAAAAATGTGTCCAAGCTATTAGGAAAGAAGTTAGAGTCCGTTGACCATGCAGAAGCATGGTCCATATCTGACTCATTAGAGACTAATGGAGTCATGATATGTTCTGTTGCAGGTTGTTGTGAATCCACATGAGTTATCTCTGCAACAGATACAGGCACAGTTGGTTCTGATTCAGTAGGGAGAATCCGTGGATCTGTCGTTGAACAGACCGTGGAGGTCTCAGAATATGAACATTCTTCAGAACCAACAAACAAGGCAGGAGCAGGAAGGTCAAAAGTGCCTATTAAGGACCCATAGAGACATGCTCCTAAAATCTCAATGACTGGGCCAGATTAATCAATCAATGGAATAGATGAATCCGATGAAGTCTGGTTGTTCTTCCGGGTAAATGAAAGTTGATTGACTGTGATGATCTTGCCTTCATGGGGGAACATTATGACTCAGAAGACAGCTGATGGCACTGCCTACATGGCATATGTCCAGCTCCTACCCAACAGTAAGTAATAATCGAGCGGAGCATCCAGAACTTTGACCTCTACTGATACTAGTTTGGATGCAAGTTCGACATCGAAGGATGGTAAGACTCCATGTGGACGGAAAGATCTTCCATCGAAGGTAGTCAGTATCATGTTCGAGGGAGCTAACTCAGGTTCACCCAAAGCTCTCCAACAAGAAATAGACATTACGCACGTAGATGCACCCTCATCCACAACAGCTCGTCCGATGGTCTTAGGACCATGGATGACCTCGATCTGGAGAGCGACATGATACATCAACCGGTACTTGATATCTTTCATATCAAAGTGTGCAAGCATGTTGGATGAGTCAGCACTCCCAATCGCTGCAAGGAGTGCACTGCGTTGCAATGGGAAACTTTGCAGTACCTCCAAAGTAGACATGGCACAAATGGTTTGGGCTAAGTCCTCCACAACATTGTAGTTGGGAGAATCCCACGCGTTGGTGTTGTGCACAGCCCGTTTGAAAACACCTTTCGGTATCTTCAACAGCGTCTCCACTGGTATGTCAAGAGGAGTGGATGATTCAGGAACATCCTTCTACTACGGGTCCGGGGTATCATTCTTGGCTGAGTTTGCAACATAGCATTTGAATTAACCATGTTGATAAAATATTGATCAGCTGAGGTGGCATGAGTGGTGCCCCCAGCACTAGAGCTTCCAGAAGCTGAACTCTCTCCATGAGGGAAAGGGTCTTTTAAGACAGCTGGTTTCTTCTCACGGATCAGCTTCTGGGCTTCTTCCATTAGAGGGCATTGATGGGTAAGGTGGTCCTCTTGACATAGTTTGCAAGGGAACTTAGCCTTCTGTTTCTCTTTTTTACCCTCCTCGGCATTTTTCTTGCAGTTGGGATTTTGTTGGTTTCGCTCCCCTTTCTTGCCCTTTATTTTGGGTTGCCGAGAGCCCTTTTGGTTTGTCTGCACCTGTTGTACAAATTCTGTAGTTGAAGGGGAGGATGCAATAGAAGTTGCTTCTGCAGCAGACTGTTTGACTAACAAGGTGTGAACCTACTTTGTTAACGCATCAAACACTGCAGAATCGATTGAACCCACAATGCCATCGGCATGTGGTCTAGGTTTAGGTTTACCTAATTCTATATTAGACCTCATTGCATCAGGAATAATTTCATACAATAGCCCGGACTGAGCATAAACCAAGTCGAGCTGCTGGGTTCTCAAAATGGCTTCCTCTTCGGAGGACACCTCTGAAGTGGCAACTTCTTTAGAAACATAAGGAATAAGTGACTTAAGGTATCATTCTAATAAGAATGTTGGGGGGATGTCATCCTTGATGAGCCTATTTCGCCTTCGCCACTCCTTAATGTGATCAGATAGGTAAGTGGCCTTGTTCTGTCGAAATGTAAACAAAAGGTCTATGCCGGCATCATATCGGACAGGAAGTTGAAAGTGGTTCAAAAACACAATGGCAAGATCCCCAAAGGTGCCATAGGCAGCAGCGGGCAATTCGATATACCACTTGGCTACGACACTAGTTAAGGTTCTTTGAAAGATCCTCAACCTTATGGAATCATCGTTTAGTGAGTTGGAAGAACACCAGAGATGAAAAGTTGTGACATGGTCACTGGGGTCCTCACTAGTCTTGCCTTCAAACTTCGGAATGTCCGAGGGAAACTTAGTGGGAATGGGTGGCCATGCAGCATCATGACGCACGGGGTCGTTCGTAAGCTTTGAAAGATCTTGCAGGTTTAAAGTTGACAAAAACGGTAAACGTGGTTGAGCCGATGGAATCTGGTAAACAGGAACCTCGTATTGGGAACCACCCATCGCCTGGTTCATGTACTGTTGGTTGGGGTTGCCCCCAACCATCTGTTGTGAAATGAAAGGATTAAAATTGTTCCATCCAAAAGTAAGTGGATTATATCCTTGGGCAGCAGTCCATTTTGACTGGGTGTTAGCCCCACCAAACTGCGGGTTAATGATATTACCGCCTCCTCCAGCAAACAGAGAGAAGGGGATAATCCCTACAGGTATATTCGACGGATTAACGTTATAACCTACATAGGGGTTGAAACCCGATGTGGTAGTAGTGGATGGTGCCGTCATCGTACCCATAATGGGAATGGATGCAGAAGGGATGGATCCGACCATGGATGAAGAAGCAATATTCTAAGTTACACCTTGTAACGGTTGTGTAGCAGAATATTGAGTAAAAATGACTGCGGGTATCCCTGATAAAGGGACATTGTTGGGTCAAAAAGTAGGTGTGGAGGCTGAGGCAGATGTCCAGGCTAATGAGCTCGGCATGCCTAAAGTGCCAACATTGAAACTGAAGGACAGGGTTGAGGCCGAAGCATTCTGCGACGAACTCGATTGGGTAGTGTTTGAGAAAGAAGGATTAAGAATCCTTGCATTCATAGAAGTTGTGGGAGTTTGTGGAACTCCCTGCTCATCTCCTGGGTTAGTCATAGTATAACCCGGTGTAAACAAATAAGCACTATACTTAGGCTGTTGGAAGCCAACAGGTACCAGAAGTGGATCGTTGGGTCCAGTAAGAGGAGGGTTAAAAGGAGTATTAAACGCTGTAGAAATTAAATCCTCAACCTCGACAGTATCAAAGACTTGTCAATCCGATGTTCTAGGCTATGGTTCTCCAAGAACCTCTGTGTGCCTGTAAGTTCAAAAGAACCACGGGATTTTTTTCTCCTACGTCGCGGTGGCGGTGGAGGCTCCACTATGAGTGGGGGAAGGTTTTGAAACCTCCAATACCAACGAAGCTGTTGGTCCTCCACAACTATAACAAAATAAAACTAAGTAAAAACCTAGTGGCCACTACAACTAAGGGGAAAACAGTGATACCACTAAAAAATTCCTAAGTAGTCAAACCAGGAAAACAATGGAAAATACTCTCGGAAGCAAGTCTGGGATGATTAGGGCCCATAATAGACTAACAGAGTATCGACAGTCATTTACGTGGTGTCCTCCGGAGGTCCACTGGGTTTTGAATCACCAAACCGCTTTCCCGGGATTACTATGAGAGGGTTACCTTCCACATCTGTCCGAGGTGAAGTGGGAATAACCACCCACTCTACCTGTGTAGAATCCTAGAGGTATGATACTAAGGCTACCATCAATACAAAATAACCTAGGGGGATAGTTGTCAGCCTAGTCGAAATGCATGTGCAGGGTAACAAAGCCCGAAGTCCGAAAGGACCCTGTACACGAGTCAACTCTGGTTTATGGTTGAGAGGAAAGTGAGGGGATATCCTCAACAGTTCCAATCACCCACGGCCTCGTGCTTAGCTCTGGTTTAAGTAGAGTTTCCCAGGACTATTTGATATAGATGGATTTACTTAAATGAAAGTCGTACTACGATTGTTGAGTAATGAAGTCAGTGCCGAGCAATTTAAGGTGATTTAAGCTCGAAACTCTAGCCTAAGCTAGTTGATGTCCTGTATACTTAAAAAGAAAAATGCTACTAATAAATTTTATTAATAGTTTATTTTTAAGGGCTACTTGTTACTCAAGGGTTGTAGTGCAGTGTGTGGAATGGTTTGTTATGAAAGTAAAGTACTTGTAAAATAACGCTTTCAAATTCACAAAACTTTTCTCTTTTCATTTATAATTATTTCAAAAACTTGAAACCTAAGCAAACCTAAATCAAAATATTTTTGTATTTTCTTTTAATGTTTTGAAGCAAACTATGCTACTTCAAAGCAATGCTAGACCTTACTACTAAGCTACTTAAAACAATTTTTTGCTTTTTTATGATAATTGTAAAAGAAAAAGAACTTGTAAAAGTGCAAGTAAGACCTAAATGTGAAGTGCGAGTAAGACTAACACCTAAATGGTTCAAAACAAACAAATCAAACGATTTGAGGAAGACTTGACTTACCAAGTTTTTGCAGAAGAAAAACTTGAGACTTGGAAACAAAGTGTAAAAGAAACAGGGAAAAGAAATTCTCGTGACAGAAAGGAAGACCAAACAGGCTGCTCCTAAGCATCAAAACCCTAAGAAAACACTAAGCCAAGTAAAGAAGTAAGCAAGAAAACCAACAAGTGAACTTACTAAACACACGGGCTCAAAAGAAGGCTAACTAGGGGGCTTTGACTCACTTGAATTGAACTTAAAAGACAATCAGGAAGTATCTAAACCAAACAACCTTTCGGAAACAACCCTAAGGACTCAAACTTGAAGGTCAAACCCTAATGGAAAGGATAAGACCAAGAGAAAGCATTCTAAGGTTGCTACAAACAACAAACGATAATGACGCAGGTTTGCATGACTACAACAAGAAACTAGGGCCAGAGTGTGCAACTATGTCCAAAAGAGAACACTGCACGAGCTTCAAAAAAGGCCTAGAAAGCAGTGAAGACACTTAACAAAGAATCAAGCAAGCAAAAAAAAACTAAAAGACATCGGAGAGGCAAGACAGACTCAACAGAGACTTGGAAGGTCTCAGGGGTCAGTGGAGGGAGCAAAGCTAAAAACTGGAAAAGAAACCAAAATCTTGGAAATCAAACCCTAACAAAAAAATGGACACTACAGGAAAATACACCACTGTGCAGTGTAGAAATCAACATACATCAGGAGAGGTACGCTACTGTGCACTGCAAGGACGGGTGTTCATCAGGCAACAAACGCTACTATAAGTAGGGAAGACCAACGTACATGCCTCAGAAGGGCACGAACAAGCTTTGCAAACAGTCAACTGAGATGAATCAAGCAAAAAGGACAAGAAACACAGACCTACAAGGCCTATCAGACAATCAAAGAGACTGAAAAAATGGGTTGGAAGAACACCTAACTAGGTCTCCTAGAGCAGTGAAACACACGGTTACTCCCCAGCGGAGTCGCCAGTCTCTTGTTCATGATTTCTACCTTATAGTGAGGAGATGGACACTACCAACTGGGTGGGGTTGACAGGTAAACACATTGATTATATTGCATTTAGTTATTACAAAAGAAAGAGATTGAGATGGAAAGAAGTACCTCTTATCGACGGCTGGTCCTAGCTTTCGCTTGGTCTTTCACTTGATCTCCTGCTTGATCTTCCACTTGACGAACCTGCAACACGAAAGATACCTTCCTCAGCGTATCTTGGATATAATAAATATGATGAAAGAATAAACAACTTGATCATAAAATATAACAAGATATTAATCCAAATGAATATACAATCTAGTAGATATTCGATTTGGGACAGGAAGGGTGTTTCGACCTTTTTATTGTCAAAGAAACATGAATCAATACAATATACCTAACGTGTAGAGATGCTTCTGCAACCGGATCCTGGGCTCCTGCTCTTCACTCTGACTTGGGAATTCCTCCAGCGTAACAATACTCCAAGTATTCTTTATAGGTCCTTCTGACTAACTCCTCTCATGGATCCTCCTTGTATTTATAGGACAAGGTAGGCAGTTTAGATTGAGAGGTGGTTGAATTGGGAAGTTGGGGAAGTTGCAGAACCAACTTCAACTAATCCCAATTCGTCAAATTAATATATTTTTGGATTTCATCTTAAGATGTATGCGGGTTTCATACAACAAGAGTAGCGTACAGTAAGCAACTTCTGTGCTTTACAACATGCGTTTACAACATTTTGGGAGATGTACGTTGGTTGTCCTTGATCAAAGTAGAGTATTTTCTCAAGGTGTACACTGGTTTACTATACAGAGAGGGGCGTACATGAGGTAAAATCAGGAGAAAATGCAATATTTTCATCTGAACAGTGTACTTCTAGCAACTGTTGATGTATATGTAACTTCAGAATGTATTTCATATATGTATATTGCACTCCTATAGAGATGGTATTATTCCTCTATACGGAAGTGTTTGTATTCCTATAGAGATGTTATTATTCCTCTATATGGAAGTGTCGTCATTTATATTGTAAGTGTCGTAACTTATACATGATGGGTTATTAGACCACCTTGTTGGGGTCGGCCCTGTATAAGTCATGTGGGTCAAAGGGTTATTAGACCACCCTATTGGGGGTCATCCATGTGGGTCAAAGGGTTATTAGACCACCCTATTGGGTGTCAGCCCAGTCAACATTGTGTTATGTGGTTAAGTTGAGGCCGACCTAGTAAAGGTTATTAGGCAAGTCAATTCAAGTATAAATAGAGTGTGGGAGGCACTCTATTTCATCATTCTATTCTCACACACACTCTTTGGAGAGTGGCACACTTGTGGAGGAGGAGAAGCTGCTGCTAGGAGATGTCTATCTCTTATGCTTGGGTTGTATAATTTCTCTATCTATCTCTGTGGAAGTTATTGGGGTTTTTCACCTTTATGGTTTTCCCCAAGTAAACTCTGTGTCTCTTGTGTGCTTGCATTATTGTGTCCATGATTGATATGCTGTAGATATGCTATACATGTTGTTCTCTCAGTTAAGATCCTAGATCATATTGAAGTAAATTTTGAAAAAATAACATGGTATCAGAGCTAGCCTGAAATAAGGCATGGTATGGCATTTATGACACTTGTTGCACTTGTGAAGCTAGGGCTTGATATAGAAAAAACCAGTCATCGTAGCACTTTCACTATAAATCCATTTTGGCGAGGTTTCAAGATCGAAAACTCTTACAGGTCGAATATAAGATCCCCATGTACCTTGTGTCCAAAGGAAAACTTCTAATTCGTTGTACTTTGTGTTTTATGATTTATACAATCTAGGGTTTTTGCCTCTTCCATATCTGAGTCATAAACAGGTGACCTAGGAAAAAAGGTCATAACTTGGGATACGAAGCTCCAAATGAAAGTTCGTAAAATGTGAGAAGTAGGGAATGGACTGTACTTTCACAGGCCGAAGTTTTAGAGGCCGAAAGTGAACTAGTGACACGTGGCACTCCGTACAAGTTCGCTCTCCTGATTTATCCCTTGAATAGGTCACATTGTGACACTTGGCATAAATCTCTCTCAGAGAATCCAATTGAGGTCAGACCTATGGGGTTGGAAATATGACAGGTCGGGCTACCATAGGTAGAAGTTTCAGACTCTGTGGATTCGTAATTTCGGAGTTACACCAGAAACAATTAGGTGCATATTTATGTCAAAACAGAATTGGATTTTGAGCACCTTCATTCATGGCTCCAGGAGTTAGGGTCTCAGAGAAAGTTGGTATTTTTGTAATGAGATACCACAGCTGAATGCTACTCATAAAAATCAAAATTTAGAGACCAAGATAAAAAAAAATTGGTTGGGTAGAAGGCCGGGCTTGATCAAACCCTAGTTCGGGACTTTGGTTGGAAAAATGGAAAATTAGGGCTTCTGCAAAAGTTGGAATTTTTGAAGTCTGTGACCACGGCTGGAAGCTCCTCAGAAAAATCGAAGCTTAGAGCTTTGGATCGAACCTTTTGGTTGGGAAGAAGGGTGGGCTTTATCAAACCCTAGTTCGGGATCCTGTCCAGAAGATCCATAAGTTTTCAAACGCAATTTTGAGGGGTGAAAATTTGCAGTTTTCAAATTCTGAGTATACCAACTTGATCAGCTCATCAAGGCGCATCTTTCTATCCTTTCAAAAGTTTGAAATTCAAAGTTTGAATTTTTAGGGTTTCCCTGAAAAACCCTAATCCAGTTCCAGATCCAGTTTCTACAAATACAAGTGGATTGGGTTAATCCTAGAAGAGAATGGATTGAACACCTGCATAAGTGAAGAAGTTCATGTTTCAGAGGGAGATGAGGTTGAGGCCTTACATAAGAAGATTACAAGCAATCTTGACAGGTATGACTCATACATGTATGTTTCGAATTCTGTTCATAATTAAGTTTATGATATGTTTGTCTTCATATTATTATGGTTAGTACAATCTTGGTTAATTTTAGACTTGTCGTATCACCTTAATAAAATTATGAATGCATGATAGAAGATATTCATTGATTAGGGTTTTTGACACTTATGATTGTACTAATGCATTGTGATGGTGTATGAGGTTGATGTTGTCCACTAACATGAAAGGTACATCAAGAAAGAAAAATCATGTTCTAGTTCAAGAACATATGACCATGGTGACATGAAGACAAAGGTTCATCCCTTGCCATGGATCACATAGAAGATCTACTTACGCGGTATGTATAACTTGGTTCTATAATGGTTAACCTATGAGATATGTAGGTAACTAGCACAAGTCATTGAAGAAAACAAGAAGACATTATGCGGGTATGTTAGACATAACTAGCTAGCATGCTAATCCAGGTATGTTTTTCCTATATCAAGTTAGAATCCTACCTTGTGTTAGGATCTCTTATATAAGTATACATGGCATGATTGATCATGATTATTTATGAAGTTAGAAATTTAAGTAATCTAGGGTTTATGCATATTATGTCTCTTACCTTGATTGATGATATGACTAACTAGAAAAGTCTTTTGGTCAAATATGAATATGCATGAGTAAGAGAAGTCTTCCTTAAAACATTGAATGCTAATGCTTATTATCTGTGTTTGAAATGACCATGACTATACATGTTTAAGATTATTGTAGTATTGAGATTATACTAATGAATGTATGATTATGTATGAGATCTCGAGGATATCACAATAATGATACTTGTAAGCATGCATAGTGATCGATGATGGATATAAGTTCAAGGACAGGTAATCCAGGAAGCAAAGATCAAGAGGGAGCACACTCCAGTAGTTTCTGCAAGGATGCAGATATTCAGAGGGAGATGACCACTTCTCACAATCCACATCAGAATGGAGTTGCAAAGATTCATAGGGAGTCCACCCAACAACCAAACAAAGATAAGTATTTGAATTGTCATTTCTTACATATTTGTTTGTTTAAATAATGTTGTTCAATGATGTATATGCTTATGTTCCTAGACTTAGGTTGTGTATTACGCATATGAGAATAATTGCATTAATGAATAGTATACTACTAATATGCATGTGATGTGTAAGTGGCCTATGAAACTGTACAATATTCCATTGCTACTTATCTAGAATGAAACCTCTTTGCTGACATGTTGAGAGTTGTGCACACTCTTAACAATGTTTTGGTAGAGATTGGAAGGCCTCTAGAAAGTTACGGGATATGGATAAATGTTGTATTGAAGAATTGGCTAAAATAATTGCATGACTGTATGACATATTTATTTATGTGTAAGAATTTGTTCTGAAAACTATGAGAAGTTTCTAATCATGCAATTTAACTTGTTTTGTAGGAAAGATCGTATACGAGCACCTACAAAAGAAGGACTACAACATTTGTTCTAGCAATAAAGTTATCTATTGAAGATATTGAATATATTGAAGTTCCCAAGATTCGGGAAGAATGCCATGATCCATCGATCATGAAGAATGATGTTTGGGATGTGGTCCCAAGACCTGAAGGGAAGTCTGTTGTGACTTCCAAGTGGATCTATAAGATCAAGCATGCTGTAGAAGGAAGCATAGAGAAATACAAAGGAAGTGATGAAATGGAAGATACACCAGATGGATGTCAAGACAGCTTTCTTGAATGGTGTAGTCGAAGAGGAAGTGTATGTGGAGCAGCCACTTGGTTTTGAGACACATGACGGGAATTCATATATGTGCAGAACTTGGTATGGTAGGATAGATAGATTTCTATCCAGTTTGGGATTTACCAAGAGTAAATTGGATTCCAACCTTTACTACAAGGTTGAGGAAGGAAATCCAATGATACTACTTTTGTATGCAGATAACCTGTTTGTTACAGGTGAGGATAGATTGATTGCCGACACACAGCGGAAGCTTGCTGCTGAGTTCGAGATGAAGAACTTGTAGATGATGCACTACTTTCTAGGTATGGAGGTGTTGCAGAGTGCCGATGGAATATTACTTTGACAAGGGAAGTTTGTAGTAGAGATCCTGAAGAGGTTCGAGATGATGGACTGCAAGGACATGGCCACACCTATGGCATCGAACCTGAAGCTTCTGTGTGATGCTTCATCTGATTCGGTTGATGTCACTGTGTATCGTCAGATGATTGGGTCCTTGATGTACCCAAAAAACATGAGACCAGATATTTGCTTTGCAGTGAACACCTTGATCCAGTACTTGACAAATCCGAGACATGTTCACCTGATAGCTGCAAAGCATATTCTGAGGTACCTGAAGGGTATAGTTAACTATGGGCTCAAGTATGAGGTGAATAAAAAATTTAACCTGGAGGGTTATGTTGATTCGGATTGGGCAGGCAGTGCCATTGATCGGAAGAGCACTTCAGGGTGCTGCTTCAGTATGGGATCCGGTATGATCTCTTCGTTTAGCAGGAAGCAGTATTGTGTGGCACTGAGTGCAACCGAAGCAGAGTATGTCGCAGCTTGTTGGGCCAGTTGTGAGGCAGTATGGCTTAGGAAGCTACTGTCTGATTTGTTTGATCTCCAGCTGAGTGCTACTTGTATATATTGAGACAACCAGAGTTGTGTGAAGTTGTCGAAGAACCCAGTGTTCCATGACAAGTCGAAGCACATTGAGATCAAGTATCACTATATCAGGGATATGGTGCAGAGAGGAGCAGTGAATCTCCTATATGTTTCTATGGATGAGCAGATAGGCGATGTGTTGACCAGGCCGCTTGCTAGAGTGAAGTTTGAATACTTCAGAGGGAGACTTGGTGTACTTCAGATTGAGATTCCTTCCAAGGGGAAGTGATGAGTCCGGAGACACAGATGCACATGAGCCATTCCGACATGGTTGAAGTGTGTCTTACCATGGTCGTCGATATAAGTGCTAGGGCCATTCGAGCATGGTTGTAGATGTGTTCTCCCATGGCTGCGATATAAGTGCTGGGGCCATTCGAGCATGGTTGTAGATGTGTTCTCCCATGGCTGCGATATAAGTACTGGGGACATTCGAGCATGGTTATAGATGTGTTCTCCCATGGCTGCGATATAAGTGCTGGGTCATTTGAACATGGTTGTAGATGTGTTATCCCATGGCTACAATATAAGTGCTGTGCCATTCTCGCATGGTTGTAGATGTGTTCTCCCATGGAATAGATGTAAGTGCTGTGTGATGTGCATCTGGGTTGTGCTTCGTGATACTTTGTGGCCGTGGACAGGTTGTGCAGTAGCATGTAAAAGGTCCTAGGAGATCTGATAGTTTGAGCTGTGTGCTCATAATCAGTCCTGGGATGCTATTTCGAGGTTTTGTTGACTCACGTAATAATTCCTGAGGATTCCATAGTATGGCCAGTGATGATGGAGACTTGTAGGTGGTGGGACTACATCTAGTATGAAAAAGGATTGGCTCTGTAGAACTTCCTATGATGAGTAGATTCAAATATTGATTGAGATAGCAGCAGCAGTGATGATGATGATGATTCGATGACGATGATCCAAAGAAGAAGACTTGTGCTAGAATACCTGTGTCAAGAAATACCTTCCTAGTTAAGAGGGAGTGTTGATGTATATGTAACTTCGGAATGTATTTCATATATGTATATTGCACTCCTATAGAGATGGTATTATTCCTCTATATGGAAGTGTTTGTATTCCTATAGAGATGTTATTATTCCTCTATATGGAAGTGTCATCATTTATATTGTAAGTGTCGTAACTTATACTTGATGGGTTATTAGACCACCTTGTTGGGGTTGGCCCTGTATAAGTCATGTGGGTCAAATGGTTATTAGACCACCCTATTGGGGGTTAGCCATGTGTGTCAAAGGGTTATTAGACCACCCTATTGGGTGTTGGCCCAGTCAGCATTGTGTTATGTGGTTAAGTTGAGGCCGACCTAGTAAAGGTTATTAGGCAAGTCAAGTCAAGTATAAATAGAGTGCGAGAGGCACTCTATTTCATCATTCTATTCTCACACACACTCTTTGGAGAGTGGCGCACTTGTGGAGGAGGAGAAGCTACTGCTAGGAGATGTCTATCTCTTATGCTTGGGTTGTATCATTGCTCTATCTATCTCTGAGGAAGTTATTGGGGCTTTTCACCTTTATGGTTTTCCCAAAGTAAACTATGTGTCTCTTGTGTGCTTGCATTATTGTGTCCATGATTGATATGCTGTAGATATGCTATACATGTTGTTCTCTCAGTTAAGATCCTAGATCAGATTGAAGTAAATTCTGAAAAACTAACATCAGCAAGTCATCCAGGTCAATCAAGCTCTTCAATCCTTAGTGTCCTTTTGTGTGATCAACAGGGAGATGTGATCACGGACGGAGAAGTGCATATTTGACCTATAACATTTTATATTTCCAATAACATGTGAATTTAGTACACGTCTATATTATTATTGTGTAGGTTTTTGCAATCATGCCAAGAATTAGTCATGCTTCTCATACAAGGAGGACAAGGAGGCGAGTGACCACGGTTTCCCAACTACAATGCAGTTTATCATATGAGGACATAAATCAATATGTTGCAAACAACAATGCTCCTAGGAATGTCTAAGAGCATAATGATGCAGATGTTGATGGTGTTGTTCCACCATCAAGCACATTGAAAGGTGCAAGTTCAACTAAGGAGATTAGTGCCATCAAAGGATGGAGACAAGAAGATATATTGACTATAATTAATGATGTAGAATTCCATGGATATTTTTTTTAAGTAGCTACCAAAAAACATGGGATTGCACCCACATCATTGTATTATTGGATAAATGTCATCATTCATACAAATCATAAAGGGCCTATTACCTTGTTTACTAAAGAAGGGGAGGAAGAAGTGGTTGTTTGGTGTAAGGAGATGGCTTAGTTGGGCCATGGGTTGGATTTGATACAATTAAAATCCATTGTTGATCAAATCTGTTAGAGGAGACCAAATCCATTCAGAGATGGACTTCCTCGGAAATCCTGATAGCAAGGATTTAAGAAAAGACATCCAAATATTGTATTATGAATAACAAAGTGTCTTGATAGAGATATAACTTTAAATTATTCCCTATAGTTGTGTCTAGGTTCTATGACATTCTGTCCAGTGTATAAGAGAAACATTCCTATAGTCTATACCATATATGGAAATATGATGAAACCAATAATTTACAAGTAGGAAGGAATTGTGGCATGTCAATAATTTCTAAGAGGGGTAGAAGGAATGTGTAAAAAATTCTTTTTAAGAGAAAGGAGTGGATAGTTATTATTTGTTGTGTAAATGCAATGAGTGCATCAATCCTTGGGTTTTATTTTCTCAAGGGAAAGACTCATATGAAAAGCTATATAAAAAATAGTGAACCATGAGCATGGCATAGGGGATTCACCTTGTTGACCAATATCTTATCATGTTCTTCATAAAGGGGGATTTTTAAAATTTGAAAAATAATGTCAATATATTATATGTATTAGGGGGTGAGTAGGGTATGGGGGGTTTATAGGTATTAGGGGGGTATAAAAAGGAGTATCTAGTAAAAATACAATATATCTCATAAAAGTACTAGTTTTTTAATTGGAAATATGTATTGGGAGGGGGGATCAACAAATGGATTTTGGTATATATTTATCATTATATAGTGAAATTAGGGGTATTGTTTAATATCCCATGAATGAAGGTGATATGACATAGTTTCACTAAGTTAAGACCCCACGAAGCATGCATGGATGACTAAAGAATTGGCTGTGTCACTTTGTTGCATATGTACCTGGTGGTGTTGCACTTGAAAACATACACTTGTTGATTTTTTATGGCCATAGTGTCCACATAGTTGAACAAACCATTGATGAGGTAATCAAGATGGGAATTGACTTGTTGACTTTGCATGCACATACTACTCAGAAGTTGAAACCTCTTGATGTGAGTGTGTTTGGTCCTTTCAAGAGTTACTTCAGGTCTAAGAGAGCATCATGGATGGAAAATAACCCATTGATAGATGTAAAAAGGTTTTAATTAGCCAATCTTGCAAGTAATGATTTCAAAAAGGCTCTCACACTCTCAAGTATCAAGGTTGGTTTTAGGAAAATTGGAATATGGCCATTGAATTATGATGCTCTTCTCCATGATATTGATTGTAGTCAATCCTTTGATGTACATGGACAAAAATATGAAGATGTTGCAGATAACATGTTATCCTGCACTCAAGTAAACTATTAGCCATTGGATAATGATGATAAACATTTTAGTACTACTCAATATCATCCTTAACCAGATGAAGAGAACATGGAAGTTGTTAGATCATATGAAACACATACATGATCTATAAAGCATATTCATAATGACATTGTTGAACTAAATGTGGTTGAAGGTGGTCAAGCACCAGGAAGAAACAATGATAAATTTTCATTCCCAAGTCAAGTATCATAGCTTGGGTGGTTGGTGAAAGCCATGATGATTATGAACAAACATATTGTCACTGGAACCAACGTTGAAATCCTTAACATGCCTTCACTACCAACAGTTTTGAACAAAGAAGTTGTCCATTATTATGTGAATGTTGGGGATGTATTAGAACATATTATATACAATGAAGAACTAGTTGAAGAAGACAACGTGGATGAATCATTGATCGCAGTTGGTACTCAAATTCAAATAACTACTAAACCAGTACTTGACCAATTCCCAAAGCTATCAGTGGAGAGAGTGGCATCACAACCTAATCTATAGGAACAATAGACTATCTTCGATTACACACGAGTCCATAGTTACTCAATTCAGATGACTACATAACACTATTAGTTGAAGCATAACAAAAGAAAAGGGAGATGTACAAATACAAACTAAAGAAAGAAACAAGGATTGCTGTAGTAGAACATCAAAGGAAAGAAAGGATTCTGAAGAGAGAAATAAAGGAAATAAAAAGAGCACCAAGAGAAATTGGAGAGGCAGGAAAAGGAACAACAATAGAGACTTCAAAATGATCGAGGTAGGGTGGAGGAGGGGGACAAGACTAAAAACACAATCGAGTAAAGGACAAAGATGTCCAAATCAATGGATCAAATTGTTGGAGAATACACAATTCTTCCAAGACCTTATAAACATCCAAATCCCTCAATATCATTTGGTTTCTATACCTCTCCCCTTTATTCCTACCAATGTAGGGGCCAATCTGATATATGTTTTTCCAACACCTCCAGCTAATCTAGGGTTATTGAGAATATTCCATTACTATGGATTTTCAATTATTCCATGGCTACAGGAACAAACTAGCCTGAATAAAATGTGGGAAACTTAACCCATTCTAATCAAGCAAACTTAGGAAACTCAACCAACTTGGCTCAAGCAAATGCGAGAAACTCAACAAGCTTGGGCAATGAAGATACTCAACCTCTTCAACCATAGAGATGTTATATGTTTAGATTAACCACATGTAATCTGGATTTTGTTAAAAATACATTTTTGGTTGTTCCTCTAGTTTTAGATTGAATCCAATCTAAATATTTGATTAGTATATCCAGTCCTAATCCATAAGGGCTTTACATCTATTAAATCCTAGGTCCTAGTTTTATGTATATTTCGAGGCATTGTATTCAAGGGTTCTTAATATAAGTTAAAGTTTGGATACCTAAAATTGGTTTTCTATATCAATTTTTTTTTTGTAAGTAGTCTATTGATTATATATGAACATAATAGATGCAAAACTTAGATCTCTTCCTATGACTCCCAAAGATCCCCTCCCCTGAAGGAGAAAACTGGGAGATTGTGCCATGAATCCCATAATTGTCCAAAGTACTGTTGAAACTACCTATATGAAACCAAAGACCATAGTTAACTAAATCATCTACAGTCATCCAGAAAATTCCCTCTCCCAAAGGAGAAAACAGGGAAATATTACCATAAGTTTTATAATTGTCCAAAATAATGCTATAGCTATCTATATACAACCGAAGATAGAAACTAACTGTATAAAATGCTGACTAGACACTATCTATAATAGTGCATAACAGAAGCAGGTTTCGGAACTTGTTTTCCATATGTCGATCCATGATGACCCTTTGAAGTAGAGCCAATCCAATCCCCTCATCGTTTATCTTTGGAAGTAGTGAAATCCCCATTTGTTTAGCCATTGCATCAATTTTCATATCGATGAGTCGGGTTTCAAAAAATAGGTCCTTCAATAAAGTAGTGGGAATTTCATCCCCCTTATCCTTCTCTTCTTTTTCTAGAAAAACTTGACCTAGGAGACCCTTCATGATCCAATAGATAAAGACAATCTTTTAGAATTGGGACTGCTTGGCATGGGAGGATCTTGGCTTCCTAAATCCAAGATTCTTGAGCGGAGAATTCATTATTTTGATTAGATTTATCCATATAATTCTAAAGGTACTCTTTCCTACTATCTACTTCCTCACGAATTTCTTGAGAAATTATAGCTTTGTACATCCAATAAACTTGTGTTGGGCACAGTTTCTCCCTATTGGCATGCTTCATTCCCTCCTTTTTTCTTCCAGAGTCTTATACTCGTTGATCCATCCTTCCCTCATCGACATAGACCTGAAGAATTAGAGTATTAGTCATAGGATAAAGATCAATATAGAAATCAAAGGCTTAGTCATTGGAGGAAACCAAAGTTTCCCTAATCGGTGTATGACGCTGCAAAATAAATAATGTGTGGGGAGTGGTGGCCTTCAGGATCCCATCTAATAATGATGGGGAATGAATTTCTCCCGATAGACATCTCATCCCAGACTAGGAGTGACTAAAAATGATTCATAACTCTTTGATGTTCACATAGACGAGTTTTCCTAAACCTATATTTTTCCATTAAACCTTTCATGTTTCTTGTACAAATCCCACGCTTTCCATTTTTTTGTGATCTAGTCTGCCAGGTCAAGAATCCTTCACCACCTTGGGTAATGATTCCATGATTTACTTTCATATAACATCCAAGGGTGGTGAAATAAATGAGTACATGGATGTTCATTATAAAAGACTGGTGCATGGGGCTGCATGCAAATCCAACCATCCACCGGTCCTGTCCATTGTCTGGCATTAATTTTCTAATTATAACACCCCATTTGGGGATGGTTTTTATGATGCAGCGATGTCCTTTCACGTTTTCCAGGTGGAAATGTCCATCCTTAAAATTGGCGAACAAATTATCTCCTCATTGCCACAATTGACTCCTAAGTTGGCCAATTTGTCGGCAATGTTGGAATCGATTTAATATTGAGAGGGGGGATGAATTAGTATTAGTGTATTTATCAGTAGTGTTTACCTTCTTTAACATATTATTCTTAACTTAATCTTGATGATTAATTATGCATCCAATATAAACAAAAACATGCATCCATATATGCACCAAGACAAAGAAAACAAAACACAGGAATTTTGACGTGGAAACCCGATCGGGAGAAAACCATGAAATGCTTCTTTTATAGTGGAAAACAAACACATTCAAGGAAGCACCAACTTCCTGTATTTACCAGCACCAATTGGAAGGAGGCACCAACCCCCTAGTTTTACAAGCACCGACCTGAAGGAAGCTTCAACTCCATGTGTTTCTCCAGCACCAACTGGAAGGAGGCTACAACCCCTTTTCTCCTTGCCTCGTTCTTCCGCCCAGATATCCAATATGTGAATTTGGATTGATAAACTTCTAACTCGCGCACGCTTCTGATCTTCTAATATTAGTTCTATTGTGCGTTGTCTTCCTATGCAGACAAATTACTGTCACTGTGCTGCATACATCACTTGACTTATCATTCCTCTCAATTCTACACTTCTACTGATGTCTTACTTCATGTACTGTGTGCTTGTTGACTCTGCAGTCTACACCAAGATATGCTCTGTCAATCTGCTATTGTGCAACTGCACTTACCAACTTATATTGTGATTTCAATTGATAGTTTGCATCTCAGAGATAAAGCATCAGTAATAGATGGAACTATGTACTTAATAATGTGTCCATTTTGTTTAAGTGCCACAGTCCTTTAGAAAATCTGTGATGTCCTGTGCATCAATGATTCATCCTTTCAGTTCAGCACACTTGTCTTAGATCATCCTCATCATGACGCGCTTGCTGGATCCTGCTGCTACTCTATCATTGCACATCTAATGGAATTCTCAACTTCACACACTTCACTTCAGTCTTCGTGCATCATATTAACATCTGCGTATCACTTGATATACTTCAGTTTTGTCTCTATGCTTTTGTCTTACTTACAACATCTGTGACTATCTGCGTGTTTGTCTATAATTTGATCATTCAATATTCACACAGTTGTGCATACTTCAGTAATTCCACCTTTTGGTGTTTGCACAATCGCTGCTCTATCATTGCGCATCAGATGGAATTCTCAACTTCACATACTTCACTTTAGTCTTCGTGCATCAGCTTGACATCTACGCATCACTTGATATACTTTGGTTCTGTCTCTATGCTTCTCTCTTACTTACAACATCTATGACTATCTGTGTGTTTGTCTGTAATTCGATCATTCAATATTCATGTAGTAACTGTGCATAATTCAGTATTTTTTCCTTTCGTTGTTTGTGCAATCGTCACATATCTACAACATCATTATGCACATCATCAACTACATCATTCCTATGCATGTGCACACTCAGCTCCTTTCTAGATCATGTTGTTATGTCCTTGAGCCCTTTATGCCCCTAATATAAATCTATATTTTCCAAATGAAGCTCTACAATATCGCCATTAAGCTTACTACAAATCTCCAACTTGCATCTATATTTATACATGTCCTACATGGATTGTATGTCCACAAGTTGGTTGTGGCATCCCTTCTTCCATACTTCATGGATTGTGCTTTTTCCACATGTCATCACATGCAGTGCTGATGTGTCATTCTTTGTGGGTCTTGCCCATTCATGATCTAAAACTTGGTGGGACTTACACCTTAGTGGTGTACTTCTTGCACTCTTGATGTACCATTGATTTGAGGTATGTGCACATCCTTTCTCTTCAACTTGATGAGTCTTTGACTGTTTTCGTACCTTCCCTTATGGATAATGCGAACTACTATATCAATGCTTTGCGGAATTGCGCATAGAAAAACTTATACTTGGTGGGACTTCAACCCTTATGTATCATCATGTGTGGGACTTGTGCGCCTTTTACTAACTAAAAGCATATTCTGATTGACAATGCTTGCGCACTTTCAGGACTGTCCGACCATAGGCTATTTCTTATAGCTTGCGTAGTCTCGATATTTGAACAAGCATTGCTTGCACATTCTAGAGTCTTCTTTCAACATGCTTGCACAGTTGTATCTTTGCTTAACCAACTCCTTGGCTGCTTGTGCACATGTACCTTTGTCTATCGAATTCTTTTGCTTCTACCTTGAGTTAGTATGAATTGATGGACTTGACTTCTGCGCTAGTACAACATGTGGTAGGATACATTGCTTATGTGCTTATTTGAAATGGATCTGCATGATGTTCCTTAATTATGTGCTTCTTTATACTGATCATGCATGATGTATCCTTAGACACACATCTTCAGACTAGATGCAACTTCTAGATATCCTTCCTTATGTGCTTCTATTTTCTTCCTTCCAGATGTGCCAAAGCACAAATCCTGGGAGTAATTACCAAATTCTATCGAGGATAGGTTTTTTGAAAGCTATGTTTCACCATCTAGAAATATTGTTGTGGATATTGGTTCTCCATATATCTTTGGTTCTCATGATTTGTGCTTGTTGGTCCCAAATTTGATTTCTAAGCTCACAGTTGTTGAAGAGGTGTTCCATGGTTTCTTCATGATGATTACAAAGAGGGAAGATGGACGGACTTATGAAGTTTTTCTTTTGTAAATTGTCCCACGTAAGTAGGCTGTTATGTATGACTTGACACAATAATGTGCTAATTTTGGGCCAAATATTAAGAGTTCATATATGTTTCCATGCCTCAGAAAGGGGGGAGGACCCCATTGGAGAAGGTACAACCCTTCTTTTTTCCTAATTTTCCTTATGTTCATTTTATTGCACCATTATTCCAGATTGATGTGGGGGGGGGGGACATTCAATTGTTCCCGAGTGAGTTTCCATTGCTTCCAAACTTATTCCATGGATCTTTGAGTCCAATAATCCACCACCTTTTTCATGCCTTCATTAAGAATGTAATGTCTTAATTCATCTAGCTCTTGGTTCTCCGCTAAATGAATTCAGGAGATGCCAAGAATCTATCCAAAAGTTTGCATTTGTTCCATTTCTAATTTCCGAGAAAGCAAGATCTTGGATGAGTTTCTTGTTATTATAGGATGCATTCCAAAGTGAGGGCGCTATTTTTTCTCATTCCATGAAATAAGTTGTTCCTCATAGGCCTCTGGTTGGTATTTTTTCCTCCATGGTTTGGCCCAGAGATCATTTAGATTTCATAACCACCTCCATCAAATTTTAGCCCTAAGGTCTTCATTGAGAAGTTGAGGGTCTCTAATCCCTAGGCCTCTGTCAAGTTTTGGTTTTCATAATTCTGTCCATTTAACAAGAGCCCATTTCTTTCCTTCTTTCGTTCCTTGCCATAGGAATCTTCTTTGAACATTTCAAATATTTTTAAGAATGGGAATTAAGAGCAGCTAGAGGAGAGAAGATGTAGATACAGATAGCTTGGAGAAATTATTTAAGAAGGACAAGGCACCCTTCCAGGTTGACGGTGCGGAAGGGTCAAGAAGATAACTGGCGATTGAATGAATTCAATAAATCTTCCCCAAGTATAGATGCAAAGGGAATTAACCGTGAGCGGAATTCCTAGATATTTGGAAAGAAGGGAGCGTATGTTGGGAACCCAAGGATTCTAGCTATGTTGATTTGGATTGGGATGGGGGGTTTTGAAAAACAAAATTGAGATTTTTTTCGAGGTTGATGGAGGTGCCTGATGTTGGAGTCATTTTCCAACTACACATCATTTATTTGGGATTAACAGTTGTTGTTGCTACAACATACTCCCAAAATTTTGTGGATATTGGGGCCCCTCCTTTTATTTTTTGAAGGAGTCCATTAGGCCTTTGAAGCTTGTTTTAACTCTTCAATTTTTCTCCTTCTTCAAACAAATTTTTGTTTTTCTGCTAAGGCATTTTTTTCCCTTCATTCAGCTTTGGTCGCAATTTTTAATGATTAAAGTGTCGACTGTTTCACAGAGTTTAACCTTATCATGGTTGACCATTGCGCAGTCGTTAAGTTATCTTGTGTCCGATCGGGTCGCACGTTTTAAAGCCAAAAGCACTGACTAGTCGCAAGTTTCCCCATTTTATCTTTGCCGATCAAGGGCGCTAAAGTCAGCTTTGGTCACAGTTTTTCAGATTATTTTTCCCGACCGTTGCGCAAATCTTGACCTTAACTTCACTGATTTCTTGCACCACACTTTGGCCTCGGTTTCGTAAGTCTCCGTCACGCTTCTTGGTCGCAGAATCTAGGTTTAATTTTGCCGACCGCCACGTTGTATTGTTAGCTTGACCCTCGCCGACCTCCGTTTCAATCCTTGTCGCAGCCTCTGGTCGTAGGGGTTACCCTTAAAATCACCGACCGTTGCACATGAATTATCAGTTGAGTCGCCGACCACTTCGCAGCCCAGGTTTTTGGAAAACGAGAAAGGTTAGTTGGTGAAAATTCATTGTTAGCCCCGTGCGGTGTTATTGCCTCACATTGAGCCCCGTGCACATTTAAGTCTCCAATTTTCCACCCCGCGGGAATTAATTTCCTCTGTTATATATACATATTCTCCCAACAGGTTTTTCATTCAATCCTTGCCAAAACTGAAAAAACATTGTTGTTTTCCATTGGAAGCTTCAAACTGTCACTAGCTTGGTACGCGCATCGACCGTAGGGAGGCTGTCAGATAATATAGGTAGGTCCTTGATTCTCTCCCTTTGGTTTTTGTCCAGTCAGAAACCTCGTTAAGTGCTTGTTTTTAGTTTTAAAACTATTTATTGGGTGTCCCTCGAGGCCGGACGAACCTGTGCCGTTATGAGTTGTGGGAACCCTATTCCCAATAAGAACTCCTTTGCCTCTTACTTGATAGGAAAACCTCTTGAAAGCTAAAAAAACGCAAAATTTCTCTCTATTCATCCCTGTCAAGTCGATTTACGACCCGAAAAAAGTTGCACCGCAGTCAATATGCATTGTTTTCCATGCGCATATGTTTTGTCCTGACAGTATTTTCTATGGTGTGAAAAGGCTCCTCCCTCGCTTTCATCTGATTGTTAAAAGATAAACCTCTGAAAATCTGAATGATATTTTGAGAAAGTGCCTTATCCCATGTCGAGAATGCTTTTCATGTTTTTTATTTTCTAAAAAAGCTAGTCCCAGTAGGATGTTTTGGGCTCATTGATGATAAGATATTGTTAAAAATATAGCTAGCAGTGATCGGGTTTTTGTTTAAATGCATGGATAAATTTGTTTAACTGTCCCTCTCCATTATTTTGGTCTTTGAAAGACTAGTTTCAATGGAAAGATAGCACTTGTGTATGCTCAAGTTTTGTTAAGAACCATAAATTTTAACACTATGTTGACTCGCTAACAAGGTATTGCTCATAAACTTGTAAACTTCTCATTTGTACTCTCATCGCCACTGCAGGTTTGACATGCATAGGAGATCTGCCCATACAGAAGGCTAAGCTTGTGCCCGAGTTAGACTCGGACGTAGAAATCTTGTTGGATACCTCGCTTGAGACAATTTTTTTTTGATACAAAAGCTGTCACGGGAGTAGCCCCAGGAGCCACCGCCCTATAATATTTCAGTGGGGTGAGTTTATACAGATTCATCAGAGACCAGAAGTACCCTGACGCAACCTTAGAAGAAAGCATGGTCTATTTGAACATCAAGAAGTTTGTCCTTCACAAGGCAGCAACTCATCCCGAGCTATTCCCATGCTCGGAAGTTATTGGCTGGATAATTCCCCATGTGAAAACTTACACGAGATTCATTAATGATAACACCGAGATGAGCCTCGCGTCCTTTGCACCATAGCATATCATCGCTACCTACAGATTACCGTAGGAAAGGGCCTGGATAAACAATGAGTGGCTAGCAAAGCAAACAGTGGACCCTCTAGAATCTGCCAAGAAGATTCTAATAATTGAAAGGAAAATAAGGCAAAGAGGTAATGGAGAGTATGAAAGTATGCTTTTAAGGACTCCTTACAGACTCATCGCCTTAATGCTGAGTCGAATTTTCAGCATGCCAAATGGAAATGTATTCAAGCTTGGTTGGGTACTAGTGATGGTCCATGTATCTACGCTTGGTACAATCTTCAATTGGGCCAGCATAATCTCAGACAACATGGTCTCACTTTTAGCTGCTTCCCAAGGAGGACTGACCTAGAAGAAAGCCGATTTCTTCATGTCATCGTATTTGATAGATTGCTTATTAAGCGAGCACCCCTTTTCCTAATATGGGTTGCGTTTGGAACAGAAAAGAGTCCCCTCTCTTTGTAGCTTATCAACTCACATGGGAAAACAAATACGAAAATCACTACACATAGTTTTGCGAAAAGTTCATCATGCCCCTATATCAGCTCATCTTTAAAGAAGAGCCAAATTGTTTGTCAGAAAATGCCATGCCTATCATAGAAGAATTTTGGGGACTATTACTTCTCCCCCGAGGGCACCTATATCAGAATGAGTGGAGGAACTAAACCTCCCTTTTTGTTGCCTCGGTATGTCACGGACTTTGTAGTGCACAAAGAAGCTATAAGGTAGCTCTTCATCAGTGGATTCAACAAGGTTCTCAGTGATAAGAAGAAAGCTCTCTACCCACCAATGCCCTTTACCATTGGTGCATATAGTCTCCAGAAAGAAAAGGACGGTGAAACTTTTGCTCAAGACTTAGAAGATTTTTAATTTTGGCACAAAATTATTTAGGAGGCATGATCCTAGTGGCAAATTCGTTGAGCACTGCACCTATCACAAAGCCACTTTTGAGTATGCACATCTTTGGGGACAAGGATGAGGAATTTTTCCGGAGTTCCAAGAACATGACTGAGTTGGGAAAGCATTACCGCCCTAAAAGTGGAGTGAGTTCCAGTCCCAAAGCTGTTGGATTGATCCAAAAAGAACAAGAAGTAGCGACATCGCAATCAGAGGAGTCCGAGAGGAAGAAGAAAGACTCCAAAAGGAGCAAGAAGTAAAGCAGCAGCAAGATGCAGAAGCTGCTAGAGCCCAGCAGGCACAAGAAGCAAAATATCGAAAAGATGAAGAGGAGAGGATTCAGAAAGAAGAGGCTGCCAAATTGCAGCAAGAAGAGGCCGAAAGAATCAAAAGGGAGGAGGTCGAAAAGTTGCAGGCGATAAGAGAGAAAACCAAACGAGAAGCAGCAGAACTAGCAAAAATAGTAGAGAAGCAAGCAAGAGAGGAAGCATAAAATTCTAAGAGAGCTTTGGAACAAGGCATGTTTAGCCTACAAGCCATGGACCTGGATCTATCAACAATAAACCAATCAGGGATATCTAATGAAGGGGTTGTCACAATTGAAGAGCTCGCACTTACCCCATACACTCCTTCAAAGCAACGCCAAGTGGCCAACCTGGATTCCGTTTATTTTGATAAAAGGAAGAAGGTTATTGTATAAAGATCAGAGAAGAAGATGAAAATTGGAGAGGGATGATTTGAAATCAGAGTATCAGAAACCCCGCTTTTTAAAGGGACCGACAATGACCCTGTGTTCACGGCAGCATGCACTGTGGCTTCGGCTCAAGCAAGTAAAGATAATGTTGACGATTTGGTGGAAGAAGCTAAGAAGTACAGGGAATTATGTTTCAAAATAAAAGGTAACATGCAGAAGGAGGTGTTAGAAGGCAATGAGTTAAGGTTGAAGTACGAAGTAGAAAGAGCTTCAAGAATAAAATAAAGAAATAGCTTTGCGAATTCTACAGCTCGGAGGTGAAAAAAGTGCACTAGAAGTGCAGTTGATGATATCCGAAAGCAAGAAGAAAGACCTGGAAGCTCATGTAGGAGAATTGGAGAAGCATCAAGCCAACAACGTGCAACAAAATAAATTATTTAATCCCCATCTTGAAAGGCTGACACGGGAAAAAGCACAGCTATTAGAGCAGCTCAAGGTTGCAAATGGAAGGAAGCAGGATCTAGCCACGTTCCACGAGCAAGCCTGTGATATACAAGGAAAGATTCATCAATCACTAGTCCTGATTGTGGAGGAGGTTTGCAGGGTAAAAGGAATGATAACCAAGATGAAAACCATTGAAGTCAAGGCGTTGAAGCTGAAGAAGAGATATGTGCACCACGTGGAAGAGATGTATGAGAATTTTGAATGGAGGAAAGGTAAATCTGAATTCCTAACAAACCTACGCGTTAAGACCGCTGATGAATTGGACTTGGATGCAGGAGTCCTAGAGTTTGGTAGAGCTTGTGGTGCAAATTTAAGTGTTGAAATACGGAAAACCGTTAAGAACTCTCATGCTTTCTATTCAAGAATCCGAGACACTCATGAGAAATGTCACATGGTTCTACCACAAACTATTTATGAGTTTCCTGGAAGAGAGTAGCGTTTGGAAGACCTGCAAGGTGACCTAGATGTAGAATTGAATACTTGAAGAAGATATAAGTCTTAACTCCAGAATATCTCCATCGGTTCATGGGGAAGACCACCATCCATGCCTACTTCCTGGAAGATATCGCTCATTCAACTCGAGCAGGGGCAGTAAGCATCAAATCATATTGGCGTAAGCATGAAATAGCACTGAGAATGATGGTTTCTGCACATGGAAATACCATTTTGCAAGAAATAAACCAGTGGTCTAGCTATATTAAGGATGTGGAAAAACCAACTGAAATGAGAAAGCCTATTGAGGTGGATGGCTCAGTAGAAATAGAAATACCAGCTGAAGCGGCAGGACCATCTGGGCCTTAATTTGTTTTATTGTAAAATTTTCTGAAAAGACATTTGGAGTTATTTTATTGTATAAATGTTTTGTAAAACAACTGGAAATTGCTTTTGTCTCTTTAGGCACTAGAAGACAAACTTTTATGTTTCCCTAGGGTTAGGTTTTGGGAAGAGACAAATTTTGTAAAATCTATAAATATAGAGATAGAAGAGATGAGAAAGGAAATTTGGCAGGTGAAAGGACAAACTAAATTTTGTACGTGAATTACTTTGCTAAACCAATGAAGAAAGGTCTATTTTGCATGGGAAAGCATGCACTGCATTTTTCTTTGGAAATGTCTTGAATGTTGGCCGAATTCTTTCTACATTATTCATACATTGACTTTGAGATCATTCTTAACTAATCTGAGTTATTTCTTTGTCATGAATGCTTTCACTTTTCTATGCAAAATTTATGTTTAAAATGAGTAATGGAATGTTTATCTCTGTCAAAGCTATCTTTGATAATATTTTGTTTTCTATTGTAAGTGCATCTATTAATTGGAACAACTACCTTTGAAATTCTTGGTTGCAATTCCAGTTTATTACTCATTCTTTTAGTTTGCTCCTTGCAAGGATAGATTAAATTTGCTTAAACAGTTTTAGATCAGATTTGTTTAATTTCATTGCATTTATATTACAAAACTTTCATATCATCTTTAAAATAAAAGTCATAAATGGTGGATCGGGCCGCAACCGGTGCACAAAAAACAAATCTTTAAATCTTACACGGTAGCTGGGCCGTTAACCGGACGAATTCCCTATACCAAACGGTGAGTGATCTAATTGGGCTTGCTTACCGGGGAGAATTCCTTGCTGATTGATGCTACGATTTTCGGGGCATCAACAACAGCCTAATTTACCACTTATCCTAAGCATTTTGACTCAAATATGTGCTTACATCATTGGAATATAATTAGTTTTAGTCAACTGGGCATCCTGCTTCATTCGGGGAGACAACTGGGGTGATTTGCATGACTAAAGCACCCAAATCAGTTCAAGTGGGATCATTTAATACTAAATTAATTTAACTGGAGTCAGAAAGGCGCCCTCCTACCAGATTTGACCTAATTTCACCTAAAAATCAGTTAATTGGAGTAAGAACGACACCGTGACCTATTTTTGGGAATTCCATTGAGTTTCAGACTTAGTTAGACTCGGTTTAGATGCTATAGAGTCCGTTAGAGTCAATTATAGTGCATTTAAGTGGTTAAATGATGTTTCGAGTGGTGTTAATTGACTAGTAATCCACTCTCATGCATTCAATTCGAATGACCTCTCTAGGATTCAAATTGCTTGGCTATTCATGCCATTATTTTGTATTGTAATAATCTTCTGAGTTAATGATAATGAATTACTGCTGCAAATCTTCTACACTAGTGTTTCTGCACAAGTGTTTATGCACCAACGTTTTTGCACTAATGTTTCTGCACAAGTGTTTCTACAACAGTGTTTCTACACCTGTGTTTTTTCTGCACCTGTGTTTCTACACTCAATTTTATGTAAAGATCAACATGCATCTCTTGTTATTGTAACTGTTGTTCTTGTTTTCTAGATCTGTTGTACTTGCATTTTACACCTGAAGCAATGATGAAATCATCTAGGATAGCTTTAATATTCCAATATTCCTTGACTATTTGGATACCCATCATCATCGTGCCATCCACAAACTGATTGTGTGAGACAGGAGGATCAATCCCATGGAGGGGGAGTCCATGCAAAGAACCATTTGCAATGGCCACCTTAATTGTCCTGCTAATAAATTCAACCAAGATAGCAAAGAGGAAGGGAGATAATGGGTTTCCTTTACTTATTCATCTTGCAGGAGTAGAGGGGGAGGCTGGAGATCCATTAATTAAGATGGGAAAAAGGTGTAAGAGTTTACATTCATAATACATCTTACCCAGTCTTCACCGAAATTGAATTAACGCAAGATCTTTCTCATGTATTTCCAACTTATCTTATCAAAAGCTGTAATACCCCATTCTGCCCTTGATGTTTATTGGATTCAATGTAAATATTGTGTATATGCAGTGTGTGTATTTTCCCTAGTGTGGAGCTCAAGGCCAAGGCCCTACTAGTGGATGTTTAAAGTTATTGCATAGGAAATTATTTGACAGTTTGATTATTCATGGGTTGTTAAGCCATGAAGAAATCTAAATGATGTAAATATTATTCATGAATAAAATAACCAAAAAGCTGGCTAAGGAGGCAACTAATGAGAAGGGGCCACATGTATCCACTAGGGAGAGGTGAGGGGGTTATGGGATTGGTTTCCCATGTTTCCACATGTCCAACTGTGAACCCGTTTGAACTCCCTGCTAACATTAATGTG